>NNCF01126268.1:1960038-1993503 GCA_002313205.1 Laupala kohalensis
CCCCCCCCCCCCCAAAAAAAAAAACAACTCATTTTAGAGTAGATTTTTGGCATTAGAACTTAATTTCTGTAACCCTCATCCCAAAAAAGATAAATTTATATATTTAGGACTGTATTTTTTCTAACCTAATTTTTTTTTATATTGTGAATATTCATCAAAAGTTATGTTTGATATGACTCTCTTGACTGCCAAAATTAAATTATAATCAATGTCTGTGTTTAAATAACACTGGAAACCTAAAAGCTGACATATTTTTGTGCTAGTAGTTTTGTGAAAATATCGCGTACAATTTGTACTACTTTACAGTGCAAATGACATTTAAATAAAAAAACCTCACTACTCTCACGCGTGACCCGTGTTTCTTGCAGTATTCAACTTGACATTTTTTCCTCAAATCATTTTCTTTTAACGTCGCATAAAATTTTTGCCGAATTTTTTGAATCCGCCTCTGCCTTAGGGCCCTTGATCGGAATTGATGGGATGGTCCCTTGCTTGCTTCCGGAGAGTAAATTAGTTTTTTTTCTCCACGTGGTCATACGCAGTTTGTACTGTTTTTTGACAATAAATTTATAAATTTATAATAAAGTCTCGTGTTAATATATAATAGAAGAAAAAAATTCAGTGCCGGAACGGTGTTCGGCACCACTGGTAAAATGGTATTGATATGAAAAGGTAACCAGTGAATACTAGGTTTGATCACTCGAAACAGATGTTTCCTTTAACCAAATTGAAACTTTAAAAGTGGATTGAATGACCTTTGATTAATATCGTTTCGTAGTACTAATTTTTCAGTTATAATATATTGGCATATTACATGAAGAACCACCCCTTCCCTCAAACACAACAATCTTTTGGGGAACCTTTTTCCACAATGACAATAATTGTTGACAAATGTAGATAATACTTGTAAGTAATCATAATAGTTGATAGTAGACCAAGCATTATTATTGTAGATTCCCAGAAACATATTAAATAGTTACATTTGATACACATTAAGTCAGAGCTTGAGCCGTGACTGGAGGCTAGGGCGATCGGGCCTTGTGTCCAATGGACCACTGTGTATAGTACTCGACTGACGTTGGTGCTACCATTGCAACCACTAACTTAATTGTTTTTGTTCACGAATTTTGCCTTTTAATTGGAAAGATATGTGAGGAAAATATTCACCTTCGATATTATCGTCATATATAACTTGTTGCTGGTCTCTCCTGAATCACGGGCTCTATTGTCACAACAATGGCCCCATCGCTCATGTAGAGACTCCGGTTTAAATTACTCCTTCTGTGTTACAACGTGATATGTGGTAAGATAATGTATTAATGGGTTGATAACCCTCTGTGTTGCTTCTGGAGAATCGCTAGTATACAGGGTAACGTGTCATGACACCCAACCGTAGTGGATGATGCACAAATGTAAGACGACGACACTAGAAGAATAATGTTATATCAAAAGTTTGGTGTTGACTCGTTTTTTGTTTTGCGGTAAAAATTAAACGGGATTCCCTCGTCCCGTCCCGAGAAATGGTGAGGAAACAACTGATACTGTTCTTTTTCTTTTTTACGAACTTAAGGGTGAGATAAAGATGCTTTACAGTTTCGTACTGGGTTGTTATTATTTATATCTTAAACGTAAATTTATATAGAGCGTAAATATGATGGTAGTGGTATACACGGATTTTGCATTACCTTTATACACGAATTAACTCGTGGTTGTGCGCCGCACTTCTCGGAGTACGTCTTAAAGTAACTTTGTCATTAAAGTACAATGTAACTGACGTATTTACAAGTTTAAGTAACTTTTGAAAGTTTTTCAAACTCTTCAAATGCTTTGCTTGTTGTGAGAGAATGTGCAACGAACGTCCAAGCTGATCCCTCACAATATCGTCTAAGTTAAATATCACCGATCGTTACAAATACTATATATAAATTGTCGTGTGGTTTGTGGTCAAGACTGGACTCTGAACATGTCTGCGTATCATAAAACTCGAGTATAAATAACATGTGTATTTTAATATTACGATATTCACTCAACTCTTTCTTGTTCTCTCTTTTCCAAGAAGTTCTACGTATTTATCTTTTACGGAAATATTTCTATCTGTTTTGAGGTAGTAGAAGAGGAGTACATCGTCAATAACTGACGAGAAAAGTGGGATTCAATTTTTTTTGTGGCGGGGGTACGTTCCTCGACATACTGCGCGAAAATACTGAAGTAATGTGATATTGAAATTTTACGTCACTCACTCTCTGATCGTATATATAATCTGTTAATATTCCATTCGATGTGCAAATATATTAAAGACAATCATTATACGATACAAAACTGATTCTTTAATATGTATTATATATCGAATGAAATATTAATAATGTGATATTGGTTAAAATTATAAACTCCATAATTTCTCATAGACCTTGTTTAATGGAAATATAATTACTTTTAGACTTGAGCATAAATAATAACTAATGATTTTACTCAATCCGATTTTGAATTTATCTCTTAAACAGAAACAATTCTTGAAATATTTTTTTTCATTTAGTCTGACTCATTTTTACATTGTGTCTGACTCATAAGAATGAAGGATTGTGAGGAGTCTCGATTGTTCAAAGTAACTCCCAAGACTTTCCGGGTGGTGCCGTATTTTAAATAAATCAAGTTATTCGCTCATTTGATATATTTTGAATTAGCAGAAGACATTCAAGTGCTGAATTGCACAAAATCTCCCTAAAAATGAGTTTACGTTGATCGCTAATGGTCCAAATAGTCACTGTGAGAAGAGTTTGATGCAAGTATGAAAGGTTACGGTCAATTTAACGGTAATTCTTATGCGTCTCAAAACGTTCTTGAAACTTAGTGTGTCAGAGTGCTTTTGCCATGGTTTTATTACCATTACCACACTTGTTCCTACTTGCCTTCACTTCCGTAAAAATGTAAGTTTCATTTTTGGAAGTTCAGAAAAACATAACTGTGATGTAAGGTAAGGTGTGGTTTTGATAACTCTGGAGATTATGTTTAAAAAGATATGTAATTGCCCATTCATTATACTTTGAATAACATTTTAAAATGTTTTTTCATCTCAATATTTCGAATTAAATCTGGGATGTTTCTTATTACAAGCTTACCCAAACTAATAAGAAGGCTGAGAACCACGTAAAACCTTAATTTATGAACAAAAAGAAAGCTGATGTTTTTAACTTAAATCTACGTAAAAGCACCGTGAAATTTCTTTGTTATAACATCGTTGGTCATGCTGTTTTTATTTAGGAACTCCGTTTTGAATTGTACAAACCACAATAACAATATAAAACACATTTTTTAAGATCATTTGTTAGTATATATATCTCTTGTTTTTCTGCTTTGTTTTTTCAACATACGTATACGTGGCTAACATTTCTTATCGATATTGAAGGAAACCACATCTCATCTAGAAATACGATCTCAACGTTACCTTACCGTCATGTATCAAAATGGAAACGAGACCGGTTAAGGAGATCATAAATGTTCCAATCCTACCCTGCGAACCCTAGACGTTCCGCGCGAACTAACATCGACCAGGGCGTAGCGCTCCTAATAAGTTATCTTCACGAAGAAGGTATGGGGATCGGCTTAGCGTCTTTTAAAGGCAACAGGTACTACCAATAGAGGCGAAGAATGTCTCGATAAACACTGGACACTTTCACACCTAATTTGCTCCAGAAAATTGCACTTGAACTTATTTTCATAGAATAATAAATTGATTTCAGATTGCTTCAAAGTTGTTGGCATACTTTTCTTTTTAAGTCAAGCTTCGGACTCCGTATCTCCATATTTTAGTGTAGTACCTACGATATGCAACGTGCTGCAATACCAGAATTTAGATTTTATGTAGAAATCAAATCAATTTTTGACAGTTAATTTCAGTTTTTTCGATATTTGCTTCTTTGACCCGAGAATCGGTTAAAATAACGAGTGCGTTATAGATTGTCACGTATATAGTATCCCCTGAAGCGCATCCGCACCTCTAAATTGTTTCCACGTATCTCTACGTGTCCTCCTAATACCAAATGAGACGAAATAATAGTTTTGCTCTTTATCCAGTTTGCTTCTTGTAAATTTCGTTCGCCAATTCTAATCACGTTGCAATAATTCTTTGAAACGTATTTCATTGGCATATTGTCGATAAATAATGGACTATGTTTATCTGCAAACATTTGTTTAAAAAACCCATCAGAAGACACCGATAAGTTTTTGGTATACGTGTTTTTTAATGTCTAACAATTTAACGTAACCTGGACAATATTGTTTTCGATATTTCTGAAGATGATAATTGTGTCGGACGCACAAACCAACCCTAACTTTTTTCTTTCTCATATACGTAGTATATAGAAAGTTTTGTAATCGTGAAAAAAATCGAAAGTGAGATTTCGAGAAATATCCATTTTGGTGATCTCTGATTCTGAAAAAGTTGTTTTTGGAATAACGTCCGTCCGTCTGTGCACAGCTATTCTGAGTAAACGACTGAATCAATTGAATTCACATTTCTTATTTACGGTAGAATCTACTTGTTGTCGATGCTCGTACTCTAAATTTTTTAACATTATAACAAAAGGTACTTTACATACTGGTCAAGGTACTCTTTCGAATATTTCTCAAAAACGGCTCCAACGATTTTGCTCAAATTTTCGGTACGTAAAGTACAATTAGTATGCATTACATCCGCATTAATGGTATTTCGGGTGAAAGTTTGGTATGGACGCAGTAAATTGAGTCTGCTACACTTACGCATTAGTTTAGTGTTTCAAGAGCTTGAATAATATTTAGCAGTGTAAATGGGCCAAGCAGGACGGAGAATACACTTTTCGTAAACTGAAATGAAAGATTGACAGTGATAAAATACATAGGACAGCAAACGCACCGCAGATAGGAAAATACTTCAATTTCTGTCTACTACGAAATTACATTTACATAACACTTGTACGATAGTTATAAGACTAATATGTTGCTATATGTTTTGAAATAATATTTAATATTTATTTTACTTTCAAATTTTAAATAAAAGATAGTAATAAGTTCATCTAGTGACTTTGAGCATGGATAGAACTCTAGAAGACGACCAAAATATAGAGAATCACACGAGAAATGTCCCTTTCACTATATAATTTTTTCTCACTCTATACTGAAGACGGAGAAACGTACATGAGAAAGTATGTGCAATGGTTTTGCACCACTTGTTTAATTTTATCTGGCTAAGATACAAAGTTCAGCTCCGGTACGCTGAGCATTAAGAAATAATTAATAACATCTTTAATTGTGATTATCAATTAACATTAACAATTTGATTACAGTTAATTATATAACACTAATTGTAAAATTGTGTTGGATGAGCTAGGTATTATGAAATATTATGAGCTAAGTAAGATGAATAATTAGAAGATAGTTACTAAAAATATAAGTTTGGACTTGCGTGTTGAACATCACTGCGTACAAATGTGAAAGAAGGAATGTATGATGAATGGAATTGATAATTTATCGTTTATCAGACAAAAGGTTCCGAGTGGCCATCGTAGAATGATTCTATATCACTTCAAGAATGCAATATTTTTTTCCAATTGATGTCATTAAATATGCGACAAACATTGATTCAAAGACTGAACATCAGAAAAAAAACTTACTCCTTAAAAGATGCTTAGTAAGAAGAAACATTTATGTGAACAAATAAGACGAAGCTAGCGTCTCTGTCAGATATTAATTTTATGATTCATTCTAAAAAGCCAACAACATTTATTGTGAGACACATTTTGACAACTTTTCTTAGGTTTGTATACAAATGGAGATGTCTATCGCCTTTCATGTTCTCTACTCCAACATGTCGCGGCTGCTAACCGTTGTTGGCGAAGCGCGCAGAAAGAACCTTTCTTGGGCGCTAGGTACGTTATTTCAAAATTTCACTCTACATTCTACCTATTTATCCCAAAATATATTTTCTTCATACTGTGTGTATATGAGATCTTAACCCACATTTCTATGACTTCGAGAGTACTATAGCAGTCAAATTCAAAATCCTTTGTGTGTTGAATTCAACTATAAATCAATTTCTGAGAGATTTTGTTGTAGGAAATGCTGCTTCTAGTATTTGCTGAGTGATATCTTTTATTTTGGAGTCAGCGTGGCTCAGTGGGTAGAGCGTTCAGTTACTGGCTGGATATCCGATGAGGTGGGGATTTTTCATCGCACCTCAACATCCTGACTGACTCCCAGGCCTACTCAGTCTGCTGTAAAATGAGTACCAGGGTTTATCCCGGGGTCAAACAGGTCGGAGCGAGATGCTGCCACATCTCCTCCTCCTCCTAGTGCCGATATCAAGTACTTACGGAGCTTATACCCTCCACGAACCGACCTTGGGCATCTTCGGGGCCTGTTCAGGGATAGTTTGACTTTTGGTATCTTTTATTTGCTCTGCAAACAAATACGACCTTGGCGATATGATCCAATAAAATAGCCGCAATGTTGTTTTATTTCTTTAAAAAGTGGTAATTCCAAAAAAGGATATCCTCATATTTTCTTTACTTCAACGTGGTTCGTTCAAAATTTGGAAATGAAAAAGAAACTATTTGTCTTAAGTACAGTGGTGAAGGTTGTATTACGATACCCGAGTAAATTGAAAAAGACTTTTTTAGTTGTACATTATGTCAAGATTTGTATTTTCTCAGTATTTCAGTAACTAATCGTCTCATTGATAGTAAAGCTATTTTCAGGACAACGCTCTGTTGGAGTGCTGCAGCTGGAGTTTATTTAGGAATGACATCAGTGACAAGAACGTTGTTTCGTTTGAAATAGTGGTTGGTAGCTCTTGAATGATCGGTGTTGACGACTTTAACCACAATGTTTTCTGGTTGTTGTTCATAATAAATACCCTTGGTGTACGTTTGATATTCCAATTTTTAAATTTGTGAAGAAATGAAATTGTATATTTTTTCTGTTTTATACTCTTTTTCAGATTATTTAATAATAGTGTGAAAAAAGAAAACAGTGACTTAACTACACATATTCCGATAATATTCGTTCGATTATAAAATTAAACTAAACATTTATTTACAGTTGAGATTATATAAAATTGCCATTGCAGAAATCATGCTTTAAAAAAAATGTAATAAATGATATTTATTCTCTCACGGAAATAAAGAATATTTTCTAACTCACTACATATACCTGAGCTGATGGAGGACTTTCATCGATGACATCATGGGTACGAGGTCCGGATGACACGATAGATGACGCATCGTTCACTCACTAACTGAACAACTCGATTTATAAAACAAATAGATTTATAAATGTAGTAAAACATCCAAAATAAGATATACAATGGTCTAGTCAAATATTATTCAAAGAAATTCCCTATTTCGTTATAAGTGTCTACCCGTCTATTGTGACCGATAGAAGTTTAAAAGACGCGTTAACATATCTTATAATCACAAATGTTTGGATAAGTAATTAAATAATTAAAGCATCTTAATAAATAAAAAATTTGATCTTAATTTTGTTATTAAAACTTCAATAAAATAAATCTGGTAAAAATTGATTTACGACATGGTAAGAATCATGATGAAACTCCTGGGGGTTAATATGGAAGACTTGCACAGACGCAGTCAGTGACCATATTCCTTGAATATTTATTTCCTTTGGCTGTTCGGACGTTCCACTGTATTTTTACCGGATCGTATTATGAGAAAAGTTTTGCTTAATCATATTATTGCTAGGAATTTGGGATGACACAACCGAATGGAAAGGGAGAAGGGCACCGACGTCATGGTTTCAAACATATATCCTGTGACAACTCTGCCTATTTTTTCGTAATGGAAACCACATTATCAGATACATGTTATGTTGTAATTAATCTCAACAGTATATAATAATTTGAATATCATTTGGTGTTTATGATTCAAAGGATTTCAAGTTCCTTGTAGAAAATATAAATAAAACGTTTTTCGTAGGGACCTCCTAAAGGAACCGTGAAGAAAATAGACAAATAGTAACAATGATTATTACTTCATAAAATTCAAGCAAAATACAAAATATTATTGATTATCCCAAGCATGCAAAATATAAAAACAAGTTCCTCGTCAATTATGCAAAAAATTCTAAAATTTATTTCAATCTTCATATGGAGTGAATATTTGGAATAAGTAATAAAAAGTTTAGGTAATTTACTCGAATAAGTACTAGAATTATGAAAAAAATGTCAATTTTCCCTACAGTTTCACACACCGACGAATGGACAGACAATTGGTTATGGCAAATGGCTATGGCTGCTCTTGGGAGAGAAGAGCTTTGCAATTTCTTGGCCTTGGCTCGAGCAGGAAATGTAACCAACATCACGCTCCGTCCTCTCCACCAGTGATAGACGCGATACTCGTTTCACATCAAACTCAGTGGGCTTGGGACGAGCGAATAAGATTCGGAAAGAATTTCTAGACGCACAAGTATTTTCCTTCCATTGTTTATTTATTCTATACTTCAACACGGAAATGACATTATTGATTGTCGATATTAATGACTAAGAGTATATTGATATTGTGTTCCAATTAACCAGGAAAGTTACGTCGTGTTCAAAATTTATGACAACGTACGAAGATAATCTAGAACTTGTGACTACACAAATACAAGCCGTTTAAAATAGAATTTATATAGTATATTGAAGGAAGGCTTGAAAAATTTAGGTTTGAAGAACGTCAATGTGAAAGTATTTCTCTAAACGACATTCCTTGAAATATCACATTTTTTTGTATAAAAATATTACATTAAAATATACATTAGTGAGAGTGTGTGGTTTTTCATTATCTAGACACAAGTATCTAAATTAAAGAACTTCTTTCTTATAATGACTTTTTTTGTTCTTTCTTGCGTTCGTACGTTTACATCATCATATAAAGTGTAAGATATGCCAGCAAAAGGAGCGTGTCGAGCCGCGTGACATCAGCGGCTGAGGCACTTCCAATGAATCACATTTTACTGGCAGCGTGTTCGAGGGTGTGTTTTCATGAGCCGGATTCTTTCCAGATGGCAGCAGTATTATTAACTCTTTTTAGTGGTAAATCTTAAATATCTATCCCTTTGTATGAAAGCCAAATGATAAACCACGGCTCATTAAGTAGGGATTGTAATTAGGAGTATGTTAGTTATACTATGCAAATTTGTTACTCATAGCTTATTGTGATTTGGGTTCGTAGAGAAAAGATATGAAGATTACCGCAAAATATAATATCGATTAAGTAAATACGGAGTTTAACTGTTTGTTAAATAAATTCTACGAATTAATCATGTTGAATCAACATTTCGTGTTTAAGTTTTGTCGTAGAATATATTTGAATTAAATTGACTTTTTACTGTTATTTTCATATTTAATGTGACGTCACGATATTGTGTTATAATTTACATAACGTGTTTCACTGTAACATCTCTTCCTTAAAGGAGGTTTATTCGTTTGATCTACTACTAAGACATTTTTCCTGCCTCTGTATTCTCATACACAGAAACAGAGCTTTAATGGTCATTACATTTTCTATATTTGCTACTATTGTAACTTTTTATGTTAATTCTGAAATTTACGATTACGATGTCTCTCCAAGCAGAAAATTAACGCGATTGTTTAGGGTATCGAAAGCTTAACAAAGCAACCGATTAATGAATGAAGTAGCTTGAACGTGAAATGTGTGTCTCAACGTAGATTAGGTATGCACTCGCAGGAGTGAAATTGCTGGAGAAAACATAAATAAATTTGATTATAGTTTCTCCATCGTTTAGGCAATAATTTAAAATTTTTGTTTTAGAAATAGCACATATAATTACAGTATAATACTTTTCGTTATTAAAAAACTTGCATTGTTGATATACAATAATAATAATAATAATGATGATGATAATAATAATAATTAATTGTGCTATATTGAATGAAAATGAGAGATATGACCGGTATACGAACCCGGGATTTTCAGCTGAGTGCGCTGACGCGCTACCAACTACTCCTTCACATTCATCTTTAGTCGCAGTCTACCAAAGTCATTCAACTTGCGGTGACCCACAGACCTCTCAAGTGATCTCATCGGGAAACGGGAAACAACGCATATGAATTTTTACTGACGTTGAAATACTCATACGATGATTTATATTTATCACTAGGTTGATCTGGAGTTCACTACGCGAACGTAAAATTTCGGGAAATATTTTCAGAATTGATGATTTTAATTAGCTCGGTCTTCAGAAATGTGGAATAACTTCTGTGATCCAAGCCTTTATGACTGATTTCATACTTCATCCACTCAAGAGTCCATATGCAATGTCACTATCTACACTCTATTACTGTACTGTTACTATTATGTATTTAGTTAGTTGTTTGTTTACACTGTACCCTTTTAAACGAAATCAGAAATTGGCGACAGCAATGTCAAAACTTCCTATATAACCTATGTTACTTTTTATCTCAGCAAAATTAATGAACTTTGTGAATAATTATAATACGCCCTTTTGAGAAATTTTATTGTTAAGCTTCTCGTTTAGAAATTGGCGCTGTGGAATCATATACTATAGTAATGTGATGTTTCGCGCCTCGTGTTTGCGGGCAGGGGTTTGCTTGTGGATCTGCCGTTCGTGTCTCATTAGCTAAACAAACTGCCGCAGGGAATAAATACCCTCTAGCAAGTGACCTACATTAGTATTGAATGTGTTGTCCGATACAAGCTTCAGTCCTCCGTATTATCATTATCCTGGGCCATGATCTTCCATATCATGCAGTTTTTTGCATTTACTTGAGGTTCATGTGCTTTTATACAGATTGGCAACGGGATGAGTCAAAGAAAATTAATGATAAATTTTTGAAATCGGCAATGTAATTATACCTTATTTTGAATGTTATTTAAATTTAAAGATAAAATAAAACAAACAATTATTGTGGGAAATGTAATTGGTATATTAAAATGACCAATTTGGGAATACATTTTATTAATATACAATTGTTTTGGGATTATTTGAACTACTCCATTCATTGTTAGTAGCATGACCCAGCTCTTGAGATTCGATTGCCTTTTTAATTACCTTTAGATTG
This sequence comes from Laupala kohalensis, assembly GCA_002313205.1. Classification (NCBI taxonomy): domain Eukaryota; kingdom Metazoa; phylum Arthropoda; class Insecta; order Orthoptera; family Trigonidiidae; genus Laupala; species Laupala kohalensis. The sequence goes on from NNCF01126268.1 coordinate 1,971,110, forward strand.
TAAATTCAAATCTTAAATTAACATAATGTTCGGAATCAGTAAAGCTCTAAAAAATGTAAAACTTGTAGGAATACAACTGTTCTGTTATTTGCTCTTGATAAAATTACATATTGGTCATGTTTTAATTTAATTTAATTTAATTTAATCGTCTTGCTTTGTCGACTTGGCTTCGGCCTAGTGGTGGCAGTCTCTTTAATATTATTGTTATTATTAATATAGAATTTTGGTTATTTTAATAGTTATGATTTATTTGCAATATTTTCCGAATAATGTAAAGATTTTATAATAGTATGTATTTGTAGAAAAGAAATAATTCATGTTCTGATTATGAAGATGTACATTGAAATGAATTTATTTATCCCAAAGAAAACAAACTTGTCTTGTGTATTAGGTTGTTTAGGGTTCGTATCGAAAAGTGTGATGTTCAGTAAAGGCAATTTAACATCTTTTTTGTTGGATTTTCATGGAATCAAACCTAAACGCGAAGATGCAACTTTTTTTGGCAGATAATGTGAACTAATTTCTTTAATTTTAAAGTTTGTATACTGCCTTAGGGCCCTTGATCGGAATTGATGGGATGGTCCCTTGCTTGCTTCCGGAGAGTAAATTAGTATTTCTTCCCTCCACGTGGTCATACGCAGTTTGTACTGTTTTTTTGACAATAAATTTATTTTAAAAAAAGAACTTGATTTACTCATAATTTCCATGGTAATGAATGTGAAATATTATCTAAAATTTGTTACAAGGTTAGTTTTAGTGCTTAATTTTTGAAATGCTGAATATTATTAATTGATTTTCGTAAAAATTCTGTTATTATTTTCATCCAGTTATTAAACGACTTGCAATTATTCCAGGTTAACTATCCCTTCGAAATGTAAATTTTGTAAATGAAGTAGTTAGTTTTTCTGAAAAGATTTTTGTGTGAAATATTTTCATGTGGTCGGTGTTCTTATTCAATCTATATCAACTCTGATTCTGGATGAAATTGGCCTTCTATAACGTTCTTGAGTTAATATCAATGACAACTGTGCTATGAATCACAATTTATATTGCGATACAGTTTTATGTTCATAATAAACTATCATTTGTTATTACAACACTAACAAGCTCTTTCGAATGGTGATGCAAGAAAGCAGGTAATTCAGTAAGAACCAGATTCGAAACCGTCTCCCTAACAAGCAATTATTGAACGGGTATCAAACTTGAGAACTCTCTTTGATATCTGAATGTATTTTCCAAAAAAAGAAGATAGCGAGCACTTCGCCCTTAGAAAAATTTCTCATACCAATCAATATTGTGCCCGTGGTGTCTTGTTAACGAAAATATTCTCTTATGATCATAACGAGGTACTTCAATTAAACTCCGCCAAGGTGTATTTTGTCTTGGTTTATTGCAGTCTTTCATAAATGTTTACATCGTTTCCTTGTTGATGATCTATTTCTTATTTGCCTGTCCGTAGCTTGATACACTCCTATCAGTCGAACAACATGAGACGTTCTTTCTTTTCTTAAGATTTAGTACGCTATTGTCTGATTGCTACGCGTGTCACAAAGAACAGTTATCTGCAGTGAGTAACTAAGTAGAAACGCTTTAAAGTCTTCCGTTCGAGTTGTACATTTGCTTTAAATTTTATCGTTAGTTTTTGTTCAGTTACTGGCTGGTTAATCATTAACTCTTAGGGCTTACGATGTTTTTGTTCGGATTTCATGAAGCATAAAGGATAGAACAAAAAAAGTGTTACTCCAATATTTATTTACGTTATTTGTTGAAACTTTTTCTTGTTATTCGCTGGTATTTTATTAATTTATTTAAGATGGTTTAAGCCATAAATACCATCTTCTTCGATAAGTTATTTTGCGACTGTTTTAATTGAATTATATTGAGCATATAAACTGTAAGATATAGCGATGAACTCTATTATCACTCACAATTTAAGAAACTGGTACGTTCAAAGATTAGCACAAACATAACCCTCCAACATAACATCAGCTACTTCATTTTGTATTACGTTGTTCATAAACTTTTAGGTGCAATGAGGAAAACCTATCTGACGAGCGGACGAGCCATCTTCTTTACGATAAAGCACTTCATGCCAAGTTTCATCCCGCTGTGGGCGAAGACGTGGACTAGGTTCTCGAAGCGACCTCATAAGAAGCGGGTTGCTATGCCACATGTGGATCACGTCTCGCAGTAGTTAGGCGCGGCTCGGATGCACGCGTCAAAAGAATGAGGATCCTAATGCATATTACATACGGCATGGCTCTGTTGGCATGCAACCATTGTGACCTAGATCCTAGAATATTATTACGCGTGATTAATTGTGATACTGTTTATTTGAAAATTCTCCGGTGTTGTAGCACAGAAATATTTATTTGGGTGGTTTAGATTACTATTATTACTAGCGGGGCCTATCATTCGAGATCCTTTTTTATATTTTTTATTATTTGTCTATAAATCTTTAATTCAGTTTTTTAAATCAATTGTTCAAAATTAAAAACTCATACACATTTATTATGGTTGGAAAAAATGCCCAAATATAACAACTTTTTTTAGCCCTACATAAAACGTATTACATTTTATTGTTTATTTATTTTCATATTGCTTTATTAAATCGATTCTCTTCGGTCGCTGGGAATGTTATCCTCATTTGAGGTTTTGCATCAGCAAGGTTTCAACAATGTTGGTTTTACGTCCAAACTCTCTTTGGGGTTCTGCCCCAATAAGCTCGCGGGTGGGTTTCATTCCCATATGTTCTTCGGGCCGTTGTCCCAGTCCAGCGTGGGGGTTATCTCCAAGGCATCGACAACGTCTCGTTATTAGCAATTTGTTTTCTCAAGCGGCAAACAGGGTAATATCCTATTTTTAACGTGATCTAGCAGATAAAAGGAGCTGAACGCGAGCCAATAATTCGCTCAGTTAAAGAAGGAAAAATATTCGAGTTTCTATGTACCAAACTGCTTCTAAACTTTTTATTACAAAAATCTTCATCCTTCAGTAAAATGTTTGTCAAGAACCTCCAAGCTAAGTTAGATTCCCGAAACATTGGTCTTGTTATTCACGTGGCGTATGTCAATAGCTGTGCGGGTAGTTTGATGGCAAATATCAAGACTATTTTCACTTGCAAATAGTCGAATTTTCACAAACATCGAAAATTGGGTTTATTAGTTACATAGTAAAAATTGGGGGTTAATGTGATAGTTTACAGTGCGCTTTCTTTCAAAATTTTAAAGAGACCAGACGAATATGAGTAGCGACACTTGGGATGTTGAACATGGACTTTAGACAATTCGAATTTAATATGAATTTTAAAACTTATTGTGAAACAAATAGCCTGTTTCTTGAAATGTAAGATGATAATTTCTTTAAAGTGTCGAAAAATTATAATTTTAATGATTCCTCTTTCTTGCGAAATGTCTGAGTATGTAACATACGGTATATTTACAAAAGAAAATAATCTTTTAGAAGTAAAATACAGCGATTGTGTACACATTTACTCAAGGGCTACATAGCGAATCAATTTTTATTACGGTTTGAGTATTTTAAACAATGAAATTACTACTAAGTGAGTAGTGAGTTGTCGTTTTATTCTATTGATGATTTGTGGTTTGTTATAGATATCAATAATGTTGTGACGTGCGCTGTAGTGGAATAATATTATTTTGTTGTTGTTGTTTTTTGCGATTTTAAAAAACTATTCGTCAATTTATTTTCTGTACCTACAATCTATTTCCAAAGCACTTTTTATAATATATTATTCTCAGTGTTGCATTTTTGGAGCGTTCCAGCGCGTTTTTACAATGACCTGTCTTTTTTAAATTATGATGTGTGGTCAATGAAGACGTGAACTGTCACTGTTCTGATACAGATTGCGAATCCATAATTTTCTATTTCCAACTCCAGTATTACTACGTTATTTTTAACAATGATATATTCTCCTACATCCCAGAGGTCGAAATTCACTCAATTTCTCTTTGCCAACATGTGGCATTTAAACTTTTAGATTCACACTTATGCGAAAATGATGTAATCGTGGATTATACAGTGTTCTTGAAAGTCTTCCCTTCTCTTCCTTGTCCTCAAATGCTGCTGACTGAAGCGATCTCCGAGTTCAACAATTTATTCTACGAAGTTACAAGCCACTTTGAGTTCAGTGATTCACTTTAGATCGTGAAGAAGCCTTAAATCAATATATGAAATGAACTGGGAAAGAAGGCAGCTTATTAAATTGACGAGCTTGGCAACAGCGTATTCGTCGGGTCTATCCTTTTTAAATCTGTTACGTTACATTTGCTGCATCACGCTTCCCTTGAGGACTGCGTGGTTGGTTTCCAAATCACGAAATAACAACACTTTTTAGATAGCTCCACTGTTTTGTCAGATGGGCAGAATACGATACTTTTTAATCTATTATTTTTGTCTTTAAAATGCATTGTCAGCGAATTGATTTCTAAGGGAAGTCACTAAATTGATATATTTTGTGTACATCTACACTTCCATACAAATGAACATACGACAAAAATCTAAAACTGAAAAGCATGACGCTGTGAATTCATTTTGCAAACACCTTGCAACAGTGTTTCGTTGTAAGGGATATAATTTTTTATTAGGATCAGCTTTCACGATTCTTTTGTTGTGTTTTTTGAAACAAAAAAGTATTTAAATTGATTATTTCATGATAATTAGTATAAATGGTAAATAGTTTCATGGTAATTAACATTTCTCTCCGACTTTTAGCAGCGTAGTGCTGTTTAAGTATCTTGCTTTTAGAATCACGGACTGTGAACATGTTGTCACCCTTTTGATAAATATTGGTATGAAAATTTAAAAAAGGGAATTAGTAAATTATCTTAGATTGTAATTGGTTGTATTCTTAATATCGACCGGTCAAGAATTCTCTTTGCTTTGTAGCCGCGTATACTGCCCATCTTGGGGTCCCTCCTTTTCAGTTATATGTTGCAAGTTATTACGAAGATTTTGTTGGTTTCTTTTACTGTGGCTTTTATGCGTTTAGAATAACGTAATCCAAACATGAATTTGCAAATGGACCAATACTTTCCAGCGTTTTCGAAAGATAAGCATTTTACACATTTTCGTCAATTTCTGATGTTTTTAATGAAATATTTTTATTTCTACTTTATTTTTTATGTTTAGCTATCTCTGAATCAAAATGAGAAATTGTGATGAGAATCGGGATAACTTATTTCATTATCCAATATACGTATTGTGAAATTTGTATTGTATTGTGGGACATTTCACGAAATGTATGGAATTGTACGTACTTTGGGATCGAGATGTTTCTTTGTGAAACACTTTTGAATTTGTATGTCTTTTAATCCATTGATAACTTTTGTCATTACAATGTGATATATCTCTAAATTTGTATTTTACAGTGTCACATAGATTGTTTGTGCGAAAATCGTAAAACTATATAATGATTTATCTAGAAACTATTGCATTTCTTATGGTACTCGGTGAAACTCTTATGGGTGATTTTTACAGAGCTTGTTATACTGTGGGAGTAGATAGTGAGTTCCCCTTTAAAAGGTTCATACTAAAGAACTCAAATAATGCTTATTCCTCCGCCCTGTCATTTTGTGTTCTTAATTTTCAAAAACCTTTTCACGTATTTTCATATACTTACACAATACTATCGTGTAGTTTGAACTACTTCGAAAAAGGAGTGAATCAATTGTGTGAATCAGTTAATAGACAACACATACGACTGATATCACCGCTCAGAGGCAAAATTTTGTCAGTTGTATACTAAATGCTGAACATGACACCTGAATTTCACTATGCTCTGTGAATACTATAATTATTCGCAATAAGTGGGTGACATTGTACATATTAATATTTTCAAGATACATTAATGGAGAAAGGATCGGAGCCTTGTAACTTAATGGGTACCGGGGGATTCCACTCGTGATATGATTGGGTGAGAATTGTAAATACTATTGATCGCTAACTTTTGATACAAATTCGTTTTCTTACAACCGAAGGGACGGTGCTATTCATTATATTAGCCTGTTCTTATAAAGAATGCTTGAGTGGATCGCACCTCGGGTCTTCGCTCCAGGAAGGGTAAGGAGGAGTCGTGGTACGTATACTTTGCACACAAAAAAAGCGTAAAATATTACCAATTATTAACTTTTTTCAATGGTATTTGTGGTAAATGTAAAATATATTGTAATTAATTATTGTTAGGTGTAATGTTGTTTAAAGGGTAGCAAATTCCCTCCCTGTTAAAAGAAACTAATTTTGCGAGTCTTCTGATATTCCACTACTATGAAGAGATGACCTTTTTTCTACTTTATGTAGGAACGCACTCTTATAACTGCAAGCACTGTAAAAGATGTTGCCAAGTAAAGGTGTTGCAAACAAATTTAGGTGTTTCCTTGACGTCACCATTCTCAAATCCTTCTATGACTTTTTCTTTCATATCCCAAAATCACGGGCCAGCTTACTTCAATCTAGACACCCAGACTCCAAGGTTGTTACGAATTCGTTCTTACTACATATTTTCCTTTCCCACATAGCCTAGACATTAATTTCTTCAGCAAGTGGCATGTCTACATTATCAGTCCTTGGAAGATGCCAAATGGTTTACACGCTCAATGGAATTTCATGGATTATTGATAAATAGAAAACACTAGTTTGGTGAGGTGACCAATGGCATTAAACAGGGAAACATAATGGGAAAAATAGAAGCGAGCAGTAAAGTAAATAATGAAGCTTGAGGCGGGCGCTGTTTTGAAGTTCCGATATTCAAGCAACACTCAAAAGTTTTTGCAAACCGAGTTTTAAATTGGAGTTGTAATTAAGAAGCAATTCCGCTATTAGTGATCTTTCAATTATAATATAATTAAAGGATATTTCAATTTAAATGTAGGTGTGTATTATATTTTTCAGACCAATTTCAGTTCCTTTATAACACGACAACCGGCCTCGGTACGCGATTGAAAATTAGTCTCGTAATAAGGATCACCGTTAAGAATACTTAACAAGGCATAAGTCCGAGGAGACACGCTTTTGAGACGAATATTTTTTCCATACTCCAGGCCTAAAATTTTTAGTAATTTATCGTTACAGTACTCATGAACATGGGTATACCACGGGATTTTTGTATTTAGAGAGGTCAAGCAACAAGCTAGATATATATTTATATTATTCAGTTTCATATTTTTACATATAATTAGTACAGTGTATCATCTGTCTCTTATTTTCACTTATGTAATTGAGAAAATGTTTAGAAAACACCAATTTTCCATTTCACACCCTTCGGGATGAATTTTCGTAAAATTCTTTCTTAGTAGACAGACATTTTCGATAATTTTTCGTGTCACGCTCATTTGTATTATGTTGTGACATTTATATAAGAATGTTTACAATCTTAGTATATGAGTTACCTTAGTACCAGTCCTGTAAACAAGTAATTGTTTTACCTCTGTAGGTTATTTTTTATATAATTAAATACATATTCTTACATCACATTCTCATATGAATAATTTATATTATGTCAGGACATGTATATCTTATAATTAACGTATAATTTCCGGAAATCTGCAAAATAATGTGATATTACTTTAAATACTCTTCTATAAATTAAAAAGTTTTAAATACCACGTACACGTATATGTGTGTGTGTGTATATATATATCTGTCTNATATATATATATATATATATATATATATATATATATATAAAATTCAAAAATAGATACCAATCTATTTTATACACGTTTCGTTTTAATTTACATTGTATACTACGTGGCATTGATACAGTAGTATTCTGCAGCACCATAGAAGTGATGTTCTGCTGGGAGAGTGGTTAGCGCACCAGACTACCACGCGTACCGCTCGGGTTCGGATCTCCCTATATTGGAAGGTAAAATTTGTTGTCAAAGTAACACACCAAATGCTTAAGTGGGGGTTCCTAAGTGATGATTGATCTCATCTAGAATATCTGTGACAGTAAAAATCTGATTTAATGAGACTGATAGGAACTTTCCCCTATATCAAAAGAGAAGGGTTCTAATGACCTTGGTGCTGGACCTTTCAACTCGTAGGTTGATAAATTGCAATTTATCGCAATTTAATAATATACGTCATTAAACAAAATCGTAACCCAAATCAAGAATTAATTCTACGTGGGTGCCTTCAGTTAATTAAAAATTTCAGCCATTATATCTTCTTTTAATTTATTTAAAACATTCGCTCCATGTGTTAATTATACGTCTTTCATTGATGTCTTACCACAAATGCCGAAGAAAGACATTTCAACGTATTGATTTCTGTTCTGACGCGTTGACAGAGTCCTCACGACACGATTTACGGATGGTCCACTGGAAGCATAAGATAAGCAAGATAATGAGGTGCTGTTTCAATCTCGTGTAGAAAAAAGAAGTGAAGAAACGCAGGTTACTAAAAATTAAATAATAATTAAAAACTTAAGACTTTTTATGGACGAATAATATTATTTATGGAAGAATATTAATATTATTTATGGAATATTATTATTTGTCCATAAAAGGTTGTAAGTTTTTAATTATTTATTTAATTAGATTTTATAATGGACGTTAATAGTAGTAGAATTAGTTACTAAAAATTCTGATAGTTATTGATGTTTGAATATTCACTAAATATAAATCATCACGGACCAATTCCGAAATTCAAATTCATTGTCGACGAGGTTTGTAAATTGTTTTCGGACAATTCAACATTTTTGTGATACAAATTAACTGGTGCTAAGTGTCAACGGTAATCTTAGTTTTAGTATTTAAAAAGCTGTGAACGAGTGAACCTTTTATAAGATTTTTATGAAGTAGTAAGTAGGCTATGAACTAATTACATCATGGACACCGACTGAAGAAGCCAAAGACCATATAAATAATCGAACCACCAGGTGGTTAGTCATTTTGGAGGGAGATTAAAAATATTTTTAAAGGAAATGGGACAGAGTTAAAATATATATGATTACGATCATTCGGAATCCAGAAAAAAAATCTTGGTAAGTATATCTAATTTTTGATTACTGATTAAAGATGACAAGAGGAAAGGGGATTTGCACAAAGAGGTACCTTTTAGAAATAAGGTACAGCGATAGCTGAGTTGAAATCATATTAGTTTCACTTTTAATAGTCTCAATACTTGGTGAATTGTGGTGCCACTACAAGCATTCAATGAATCAAATTATCTATCTGTATGGGTATGTATATATATATATATATATATATATATATATATATATATATATATATATATATATATATATATATATATATATANAAAAATATATAATTTTCTAGTTTTCTTATGAATTATTAAATACGCATTTAAAATACGAACTAATTGGAGAAATTGGCTTTATCTGTGACAACGAACAATATTATTAATTATTATAATAAGCGTTTTTCGGGTTGTTTTTCGTATGTTTCTATTGAAGAAAATTTCCGATATTTTCAAAGTTTTTTTAAGAATATCGTCACGTATTATTATGCTGTGTTCCAAGAGGTTATGTAAATAATTTTAAAAACTCAGTGTTATTTTCGTTGTTTTTTTATTATTTCATACAACGTTGTGTTAATGTATTCATGTATTTATCTAAAATTTATTCTTACGTAATCAATAACATATAAAATTAATAATGCACAAATACGTAGCACACTGGACATAGGCGGTTTGTAGCAAATAAAATTATTTTCCTACCGTATTTTGCGGACTACGAATTCTATCCATCTGTCAATCTATCTAATATATATATATATATATATATATATATATATATATATATATATATATATATATATATATATATATATATATATATATATATATATATATANATATATATATATAAACTTTGAAAGGAGAGAAACTATGTAAATTGTTCACAATTCCTTAATATAAAATCATGATTATTTGCAGATTGTGAATATTGCAAAATTTCTTAATCAACATACCTCTACAGTGTTGAAATTAAATCCATTCATACACGAATAATTATTTTCGTTGGAATAGTGTTATACAGTTACTGTTATAGTTATGGTGCTCAATATTGCTGGTTTGAGCAAAAACTTTCTGTACGTTATAATATGAATGAATGAATATATGATTACTTAATCTTTTACTGAATGAACTAGTGCAATATCTCTTAGTTTCTCCCATGCTTTGAACCGTTGCATCGATTTATGCTGTTCAATAATATTTTAACGACATTTGATCTTTTTTTGGGAACACTTTTTAAAAAATGTTCCCCAGAGAGTGCAAACATTTTTCTCCTAGCTGGTTAACATCATTGTAAACTCTCCTTCTTAAATCTATACATACTTCGCAACCTTTGGGAAGTGGAGATCCGGAATGGCAAGTACCCATTCATGCTTCCGGCATACCACGTGGGAGAGAAGAGGAGTGTCCTGGGAGGATGCCAGCCATTCGCGGCTTCGTTACTACTACTTTTTTATTGGTCCCTACTTCTCCGCGCGTCATTTACTTCTCCTGGCAGCTCTTAACAGAAGCATTTCAAGTATTGTTCGTCCCTAAGAATCTCTTCCGAGTTTAAAGGTTTAGTTTTGAAACATGGAGTCGTATTTGTGAAACCTAGCATTGTGTTATTTTTAGCAAGTATTTTGATAGGTTGAAAGTCCTTAAAATGTCCTTAATGTACCAATAATTCATTATTTTCTTTTTAATTAAAGCGAATTGATCAATCTGAAATTTTTTATTTGGGGATTTATGAGAGTACTGATTACAAATCCGTTATCAGATGTTCAAAATTCGAAGATGGTAGACACATAATGGCGACTGCGAATATGAAAATACTTGTAATTTATTTATTGAACTGAAATGTATTAGCTTTTTAAGTTAAGAAGATTTATTGATACATATAGAAAGTTACATTTTTTCATGAATCAATTATTGTTCACAAGAAGGCTGCACATTTATTAGAAAAGTCTTCAGGCGCTTGTCTACTAGAGTCTGATACTATGCTGATGGGTCAGTTTTGATTTCTAGTTCTTTAACAGTAATGTTTTTATTCGTTTATATTGATTAAGATAACAATAAAGAAATTACTTCTTTCAACAATGATTTTGGTGGATTGGTAGTTGGAGGTTGAGGTATTAGACGTCAATGGTTGGCTTCGTAATTGTTAGCTGGATAACAGATTTGTAATCAGCGCCCCCAAAGATTCTATCAAATTTGACACATTTCAGACCACTTCCTCAATATAACTAGCATTTTTGTTGAACATTAATTGTATAGCGAAACACACTTTCTCGTAGTAGCTTTAAAAAAAATCAAACATCAAAGGAACTAATAATCGCTGCAACTGAAATTTATTTCATTTGATATCTGACACTTTTGTCAACAACATCCAATAGGTTAGCTGATGGAACTCTGAGGAACTTTTTACAATTCGAAAAAGAAGTCGGATTTTCATGATTTTCAAGGAGCAAAAACTACATGGAACGATTGCTCTCTTATACTTCAAGGGTTTGATGAATATTATTGAAGCAAATTTTCTTATTTTCTACTTACCTGCATTTTTTTGGACATGAATCGATGGATAAAAACACATACTTTGGGGGTCCCTGTAGCCAACAAAACGGTAAAACATTCCAAAATGAAAACTTTTTGTTTACTTTTGTCCAATTTTTTAGCACTGTGCGGCGATATAAATAAATAACCAGTTAGTCACTTATTATTAATGAAGACTGGAAAAGTGTAATGGTCTTGTTCCGTTCTTACCTCATCTACTCGTAACTTAGTATTAAAAGTGTTGTTGGTCTCAACAAACAGTAAGATTTCACTCTGTGGTTCTTAAACAAACATTCAATTTCTGGCCAGCGGATATCCACGTTGAAGATTTCTGTGATAGTCTCACCAACTCATGAAACGTAATCCACGAAACGCGGATAATATTAATTTATTCCGAAAAATGATACAGAAATAATAATCTTGAAATATAATTCTATTCATGTTCTAAGAGATTTCGTTAATTGAATCATTAATAGACATTGTAAACAATAGATGTAGATGATTTTAATTTCAATTGATCTGACGATGATTTTATTAAAACACAGATCATGTTTATTTATTAATTTATATAGGGAAGAATATAGGAAGTTTGACTACCACAGTGTCGTCTTAAGGACATTAATTATATTTCGTTTCCCGATTATTTTTCTCTAAGTAATCGAAAGAGAAAAAAATTCCCATAATGCGCTTAATTACGTCAGGGGATGGCGATTGACCTGTACGCAATGTCAAAGGAAATGGAGTGTCCGCCTATGCACCTGCAATGCATGTACCGTCAAGGTTTAAATCCTGTATGGGGTGTGGCGATCACATTTGAATATTGTGGGCTGCGCGTGTAGGCAACAGATGGGCGGAGACGCTGGCACGTCCTCTTTGGCTCGGTGCCCGATGTGCGGAGCTAGTGGCGCGGGTAGGCCGTAATGCAGCGCTCCTTTTTGTGACAGCACGAAGAGTGGACGCGTGCCTCTTTAAAAGTCGTTATGATTACTAACATTGATAAGAGTAATTATCTTTAAAACGATATTAAAAATATTTTTGCTGTAGTATGTAAGGATCTGAGGCAAACAATAGTATTCTTACTCCAAATCTATATTCATAGGAGGTTATCGAGTTAACTTGTTTGCGAGCTCTAGATTGATTTGAATTAATTTTAGATACATTCTATATTGTATCTTTACTTTTTCATGTGAGTATTAATTTTAGTATTTGGGTGTTCGCGGCAAAACATAGTTTTTTTAAATACTTCTCTACGTTTAACTACTAAATTTGCAAGTACAGATCTAGGGAGTGATTCAGACCCTGTTTTACCCATTCTGTAGCCTACATGATTGTAGTGTGTGTATATTTTAAAATTTCTTGAATATTGGTCAGGAAATTCGTGGTTACTCAGGATCAAGGTTCTGGTTTACTGCAGATACTGTGATGACAACAAAAGCGCTGGTTAATTCACTAAAATTGGCGGAATAAAAATATCTAAGTTATGAGGACGATTTCTTAGGCAGAGTAAGTGCAGATTAACTTTCCTAGTAAAATAAATGATGCATAGGTGTCATATGCAGGTAATGACCTGAAACATTGATGGATAGGAGTTGTCACAATGAAAATATATGTGAATAATTTAATTCCCATTTTTTCCTTTTTTTTTCGTTTAAGTTCGATAAAACTGCAGATAATTAAGGGAAGTATGATATCAAGGAAAATGAAATACGCCAACTTACTGTTATACAACCATTTACATAGACGCCATGATTGTATGGCATCGTTTTTTCTTTTATAATTTCAGTTTGATGTATTTATCTTAGTAGCAAGAATCTGTATTGTCTTGTATGATATGTATGATTCTTCTTCGTTTTCCTATTGTCCTCTACATGGTCATAAACAGAATGTCTGCTTGTCAATCGCGATGATGTCCTGAAAGAAGGGTTAACAGATCATATTTTTCTCTCCTTTTATCAAAGCTATGAAAACAAGGCTGTTCCGTCATTATTCAACCTTGACATATATGGTCAAGCTTGGATGTTCTCAGTACATTTTACGCGAAATATGACTATTTACATAGAATGTTTACGATACTATGTTCTAAATTGATGCTGCAGACATCAACATTCAAATTAGGAAGAATAATGAATATTGAAAAGTAAATAAGGAACGAAATTAGCTTATTATGAGCTTTAGAAGAAAAAGGGAAGTTGGAATGAAAGAAATATTAATTATTTCTTAATGGATAATATCGGGCAAAATATTATTGTATTAGTGTTGGTTATAGTAATGTTAATATATTTGTGATTATTCTATGTACGAGCAATTATTTTCAATCTGTACTAAATTAGATTTATTTTTAAATAAATAAACTTTGTCAAAAATGCAGTTGCAAAATGCGAATGACCACGTGTGGAACAAAAAAATTTAAGTTACTCTCCGGAAATAAGCAAGGGACCATCCTATCAATTCAGAATCATATGGAATACAATATTCATTGGTAAATTGAATCTCTCATTAACTTCTTTTATTAAAAACAGTTCATTTTTTACATTATAGAAGCAATAGAGTATTGGAAAATTTTTAACCGCGGATTTGAAGGGAATCGATTTATTAATATCTTTTATATTTTTTGGAATTTATTCCTGAGTGATATGGACCTTTTAGGCAAAGAGTGGTTAACACGACAGGACGATTTTACTATATTTTTAAGTCTTCTTCTTACCCATGTTTACGTTATTGAGTTTTTTATTAAAAAATGTTACTTTTTTCTAATAATTTGTAAGTTAACTAACTCAGCTTAAGAGTTAGTGGAGAAGGATGTAGCGAAAACATCCTTTCGCGCTGACTTCGATTATGACCATACCGATGTAAAAGATGTGAGTTGCTCTATTTACAGAAAAAAGCTTGGCTCGCCGCCCATGAAAAGAAAAAAGATACAAGATGAGGGTATTGTTGCTGGGAAATTAATGTTTGTATCATGATCAGGGCTCGGATTGTGCGTGTTTTGCATTTTTTCTCTGACTTTCTATGACTTTAAGAAATCAATTTCTAGCATTTTAAACTTCGTGGGACAATTTGAAATTAGTGCATATAAATGCCTATTTCAGAAAAAATTCTTGCATGTAAATACATATTTTTGAATATTTTTGTTTGAACTTTTTTTTTTTTCGTTAAATTTCAGTAACAATCGAATTTACGTATGTATATACCAACATACCACTGAGCTCGTTCATATAGTTTAGGCTGTTACTCAACTAACCCAATTTGCATCTGCTCAATTTTTTTTTAGATATGTGTAGCTTGCAATTTTAAAGTGCATATTTCAATTTTGTAGTGCATTTAACTGGATTTAGTGTGTTTTTTGAACTTTTTAGTGCGTATTGCTCCGAACCGTGATCACATGCATCCGATGGAGATATCTCTCATCATGAAAAAAATGTACAATATTATATTTAATATCCCTCTACCGTGCGATAACTGAAACGTAACTTTTCATATATTTTCATGGATTAAAAAAAAATAATACTACGGAAAATAATATTAGGACTCGTACTCTCCGAGCCTCGTTGATTGACTTCGAATTCAAAATTTACAGATTAAAGAAAGCTGAAAAAAAGAATAACTATTATTTAGCTAACTATCTTAATATGTTTGCTATTAATGTTTTTTACAACGTAACTAAACTGCATATTACTTTCTAGAAAACATAGAACTGTTTTATGACTTCCACTTTAATATATATTTTG
Organism: Laupala kohalensis; assembly: GCA_002313205.1. NCBI lineage: Eukaryota > Metazoa > Arthropoda > Insecta > Orthoptera > Trigonidiidae > Laupala > Laupala kohalensis. Next base: position 1,986,373 of record NNCF01126268.1, read on the forward strand.
TGGGTAAACGTTATCCTTCCCATAATCAGATGAAAATTTAAATTTGTTTATGTTCATGAAAGGAAAAATACTCATTATGCAAGATGATTGTGCAAGAAGAATTTTTTATCTTACTGTTTCAAATACAATGAACAAGAAACACAATAAACATTACTTATGTTTTTATTTATCTTATATACCCGGTCTAGCCTACCTAGGCTATACCTATAACTACTGCGTGATTAACTAACTTTAAAATCCTTGGTCATTTTGACTGATTTAACATTTAAACTATTCAACTAAAGATTTAACGATTAACGAAGTTAGCTATTTGAGAAACGGAGTTTCGTTTAGAGGAGCTAAATTTCAGATTAACTTGTAATAAAATTTTAAGTTTTAATTTAAATTAATAATTATTTTTCTCCTATTGATCCGGATGGAGTTTAAATAATTTGAATTCTACTATAAGTTATGTATATAAAACATATGGGTTGAGAGATATACTGGGAAGAAATGCGGTTCCGTTTCATCTTCGCCCTTCGCGAACTTCTTTGTCGATGAACCTCGCGGCGCACGTGTATCAGAAGCAGGCTGCACAGAGGGCGCTGCAACTTCGCTGCGTCGGATGGCCTTATCACGTCAGAGTCCTTATCGCGCGTCGCGGCGCTGTCGGCACGTCCGACGCCAACGGGTTTCGCTTCCGCGTCGTCGTCCTGTGCGCCCCGCTCGCTCTCTGCTCCGTCGCTTGCGCGCTGGCGCCTCAGTCAGGAGCAAAGAGGAGTGAGTATGCTTCCGAAGTCGTGCAGAGATATGCAGAGCGAGGCACACGACGGTGGGGGCGGCGGCGGCGGCGACTACACCTGCCTGCCAGGTTAGACAAGTGTCATCGTCTTCCTCGCCTGCTTCTGTAGGCTGTGCTGTGTGTTAATGTTTTTGGAAGATGCTCGTTGACATTCAGTTCTCACTTTGTAAGCTTTGTACCTTCGTATACTTGTCTCTATTTAAAATCTTTTGTCACTATTCGCTGTACGATGTCACAATGCTTACTCAATTTCTTCAAACATTTACCTAATCTGCTCATCTGCCTAATTTTGCACATTGTCTCATTATTCATTTTTTTCAACTTCGGACGCGTTTTTCTTTTCATAGTTGTTTTTTCATTTTCATTATCCCAGTTTCTCAGCTGTTTGTTTGTTTTTTCACCTCAGATGTGTCTATTATCGTACATTTTATATTTCGAAAACGACCAATCCATGCTTTTTTTGTTTTTGTTTTTCACTCTTGACAGCATAATGGATTCAACTGATGGAATGAAATTTGTTGGATATTCCATTTTTAAATCAATAATTGCTATCTACTTTTACCTCCATATTTAACTCAGTAACGAGTCATTCATAAATTAGAAGAAGTTAAATAATATTTTTAAAGAGATAATATACCAACAATAAGCTAGATTAGCTCGACAATGAATTTTTTTTGTTATTTTCTTACTGTTGATTGACGATTCCACTGCGAGAAAAATTGGAGCTTTGTTAAATATATTCGTAAAAATACATTGGACTTGAAATATTAGTGTAATCATTCGTGCACAATTTTTTGTGATAAGAGAAATCTTTATGATCTGTTTGTAATTTAAAAGGGAAATTTACATAGTGGTAAGAGACGTATTTTAATCCAGCTTTATATAACTCATTATTACATTATTAGATCCTTTGACGAACACGATGAACAGGAAATATCCGTATACTTAAAAAAGATTGAAGACAAGGATGCGATGGCGATGTGCAAATACTATTATATCAGAGTCTAAAATTCTTTTGAAATATGTTTATGGTTAGAAATATTGCACTAGATGTACAATATGATTTAGAGGCTTAAGATCGTTCTTGAGGAAGTTGCACAATTAGTTTAATAAACTTCCTCATACCAACCTCCAAATGTCCCAAGTCTCCTATTGAAATAAAAGAAGATACGGAGATCCTCTTTTGTTCACCGTACCAGTTGATTTCGCTCCTGACAGATTGGACTGGACAGACCTGTCATATTTTTCATTCCTCCAGCATTTCTTCTTTTCTTGTGACTTTTAAATGAGAAAGCTATGTGGTATTATGTTGTTAGACGCTGCTTGGTTTATTTTCTTGTCTGGGTACTGCATATTCGTATTCAATAAAAGATGCATGTGTGTATTTTTCTTCTCGAACAAGGAAAAATGTAAAAGATCCCAAACAAGGAAAAATGTAAAAGATATTATCGTGTCGTTATACTTATCACTTAATTTGTTTGTGAAACTAATTTAGGATCAAGTATTTTATTGCTTTATCAACTTTATCTCACGAATGTACTCTGACACGGAAAGTTTATCTGATATGTAAAATATTAACCATAAATTTTATTTGATATCCGTTGTATGACGCCTTAGGTTTTTTTCTTTCTTTGGATTAATGCTACTGCTTGACAAGATTTAAAGAATGTCATGTATTGTTATCGTTACGTTTTTAAATCCTTTAAGCATTATTCATTTCTTTTACTATCGCCTTCCGATGATGTTTGTCTTTGATAAGAACAAGGTGAAGAACTAGGAGAGGAACATTCCCCCTCTACATCTCCTGAGTTGTAGTTCTTCTTACCTGCCAGTTTCCACCGATAAGTCGTTGTTTTAGTCATCTGTTCCGTCGTTTCCATCTTCGCTCCCGTGATGTCTAAACTCTTCCAAAACAGTTAGCGCTGCCGTTTCCGTTCGTAGATAGCAACTGATGCGGTGACAGCTTGGTCACACAACGACCGTACAACCGTTTCTTGTGTGATACGCTAGGAAAGATAACTTAGATGACCATACATTATGCGATGTTTTTTTCTTTTTTCTGCGTTGGTTTCAGAGAAATGTAGGTCACAAGTTTGGGTAAGATATGTATTACGTGTCGGTGGGGATTTATGCTGCATGTGTGTACAATGTGTACATTTTGAAGTTCGTATTTCACAGTAAGGAATTCGCTTACCTGTGACTGATAAAAGTATGGAACGAAGTGGTGGAAATTAAGGTGATATTTAATAATCATGTAGATTTCTAATAACTGTTTATTTAACTCATTTATTAAACATCGGAGTGTTTATTAAAAACACAAATTTAATAAATGTTATCTGAGTTTATTATTAACTCTTGTTTTTCGTACTAGAAATTGTTATTCATTGAGGTATCCATATTATGGTTTATTTCCAATACTTTTGCTTTACTTTTGCTTTTAGCAAATACCACTTTAATTGTCTCTCTTGAAGAATAATATATTTGTTTCCTCAAAATTTATCTTAATTTTTTATCTGTATAATTACCCTAAAGAATTTCTAAGCCATCGGTGTTCTTCATTAAAAGGCTTCTAATGAAACACAATGTTAGAATTCCTGTTATGTAAATTCTAAGTAAAACTTGCAATTATTACTGGATATTCCTGAATTACAAGAAGATGTCATTGATAAAAAGGTATAGTACATAGTTTCAATATTATTTCAGGGAAGTTTCTCTTGCCATGCTGCTATTAAAATTCATTCCATTAATATAATTATATGACATTCAGTTAAAATAGTTATTTGTCAAGGAACGTTAGAATTAAAACTCGCTTCACTACTACAATCAGGCAACTTATGCGCACTTCTTTTCTGCTGTTAACCTCTATTGAATATATAATTGAACCCTTTGTACCACAAGTTTAAATCTACTCTAGGATGGAGGAATATATTATTTACTAGCACCGTTTTATAAACAATGCCCTTTCTTGTGTTCATGAACACCTTCGTATAATTTTGGGTGATAGAATAAATCAAAAGAAATCCACCCTTCACCTACTCGTGAGGTAAATCTACTAAATTAACACTTACGAAGAGCACCTGTTAAATGAATTCGTCAACTTCGAAGATATCCTCTGTGAAAATTGATCTAAATATTTTCATCGTATTATATGAATTACAGTAAATACTAGTAATATCAATTTTCATGTAACCGACCTTATAAGTATTTAAGAATAACGTTTTAATATTACGTTAATATTACGATTTTTATGATCTTTTAGAGATGAGGGTTTTTGGACGGGTAAAATATATTATTTCCTGCAGCTCTTGATGAGTAAAAATATATTAGGTAACATCACGTCTTAAATGGTCTTATCATTTTCGATTGCTAAATGCGACGTCCAATTCTTTATTCGCACAAATTTCAATAATTTTTTCACTTGTTCTACGTTAAATTATCCTAAATTACCGTTCATTTAAAGTAAAAAAAATTAAGTTCGGAACAAGAGTTGCGGAGATAATGAGTCTTAAAAACCAATTATGATCCCATAATCAATCTTTATTTTAAAGATACCTATATAAGTTTTATTTTGAGTAGTCTTTGGAAAAATTCAAAATCTTCAGATAGTTATCAATATTTGTGGGGAATAATTTTTTTTTCTACGATAGTTTTGTTCCTATAAACGAAAAGCTCATATAATCTCGAGATTTAGTAACTGAAAAAATGTACTATTGTTTGTTTATTTTAAGAAAATTCCATCAATAACTTGTTAATGTAATAAAACCAAAAAAAAAACTATTCATGGAAAAAAGGGAAGAAAGAAGTTTTGAAAAGTACAGTGACATGGTCAGAATAAAACAAAATTGGGGACTGATTTAACATGGAATACCCCACGGATAGTATTTTGTGGAGGATGATAATGTACGTTCTGACTACAGGAACGCGAGTCTTATGCGGCAAGTGTGCATCGACTCATTCGACGTAATTCTCTTACTCGCTTACCTTGAGTTTACCTTGATGTCCATTCTCAACATCGCAGGACATCGGTAAGCTGTTTACTCTCCGAGACGTTTACACCGTGTTCTCAGACACTTGCATATTTACATGGTTACATCACTCAAGACTCTTCCTGTGCGGGAGTTGCTTGGAATGCACGTTGTTCAATGGGGAAGTTTACGACTGAGTTCTCATAACGCGCCGGCGACAGCGCCACTATTGCTTCTGCTGCTGCTGCCGCCGCTTTATTATACAAATCCACTTTCCTGCCGCCGCCGTTCTCCGTCTCTCTCGTTGCCGCGTGGACAGGTTTCCCTCTCGGTGTCGGAGCAGGTTGTTCTCTGCGCAGAACTGGGAGTGGGGCGCTGAACGGACCGGTCAGCCACAGTGCGTGGCGGGCGATGGAAGTGAGGGCGGGGCGAGCGCGGTTGGAGCGATAGATGCTGTGGAGCGGCGGCGGCGGCATCAGGAGCCTCGCCGTCTCGGTCCGATGACGCACGCCCTGTTGCCTTGAGCAAGCACGTGGCGTTGGTACGGAACACTTGCAACACGCTTGCTACTTGAACACAATTGAAGGAAGACGTAGTTTTGTTGCATTGTTGCGGAGGATAGGCGTAACAAGACATTGTAAATTCGTATTTAAATTGACGTGCGTAAGTTTGAAGTGCCGGGGAACTTTATGATTATGTATTCTTTCACAATCGTGTTTTCTTTCAAAATATTTCGAAGGCTCTCACGACCGGAATGATGAAGAGAATTGTTTTCGGGGACTAAGTTACTTCAAAAGTTTCAACCCGTGCTCTGCGTTCTCGTAAGCCACGTCCCCACTGATGATGCTTACTGCAGCTGTAACGGCTACTTAGCCCGGAAAACAACTCTCTACTCAAATTTTATTAAAAGTACATTCTGAAATTGAAAATCAAAATTTTGTTTTACAAAACTGTCACATTTTATGAGAAAGGATACATTTTCAAAATACATTTCTTTCTCACATGTGATGTACGGTAAATCATTGTCAATTGATGGGTTATTTATTTTCTTACTTCGAATTCCATATCTTTAACTAGGTCATTATGTGGAATTTCCTCTTTCATATCTCGCTTCTCTCTCGTGGACGCGCCTTTCATTGCTAGAGGCGCCTATTTTCAAAATCAGTATAGTTGTCTTTCGTACCTATCAGTTTCGTATTTTCTGTCATGTCATAGTGTCCTTTCCCCTTTTGTTGCAGAATGTAGAGTCTTTCCATTGATGTACCAAAAATATACTTTTTTTAACTTAAACACATCTTATCTATATACATCTTTTTTTAATGTTTTGATGCACCAATCAGCAAGCGAATAACAACCGATTTTATCCTGTTCCTGCCAACTTTCATTTCCGAGAGAAACTATTTCAATCGTTCAATAAATTTCGTATTGGTGGGAGTTCAAACTTTTTTCCGGTTTGGACCTAAGTTCGACTTCGGTGGACTAGTGGTAGCATATTCGTGGGTTCATATCAGCAGGATTCGAAATAGCTGAGGTTTTCAGCTGGGGTGTCCCTCTTGTTGGGTCCATTCCAATTTGTTCATCGGCACCTCAACTTCTCTCCTTCCCAAGTCACTGTTAGGTGGAAGAGGTCTGAACCTCACTGTAAGACAATTTAAAAAAATAGTCACCTACTAGGGCTAATGACACGCGATATGACCGTATTTCAAAGAGACGAAGTAATTCTAACTTTACTGCTAAAACAAGTTTGCATCGTGCTGTGAAGAAGGTAGTAACGTTTTCAAGTCAACCAATGGCTGTGACCACTCTCTTCTACAAAGGATAACCGATGTCCTCTCGTGACATCAGTTATAACCTAAATTGCATTCATAAGAATTAATAGTATTTTCCGAAAAATCGGCAGGATAAATTGTGAAAGTAAATCACTCATCATTTATATTTGTGACTTTGATGGTTACTTCATTTTCTAATGAATTCAAAATCTTTACGTTAAATATTTCTCACCTGAAATTTCACCCAAAAGGTTATTCTTATTCTTAATTAAACTTCAATTAATGCGCGTTATATTCAATGAAACAGGACAGACTTTGGAAACTTTATGAGTATTATTTATGTTTACATTTACCGTATTTTTCAATGATGACTCATACTCTTTGAGCAGCAGGGCATATTACACATTTTCGTGAAAAGTGCGCTTACAAAGACTTTGCTGCCGCTACTTCTTCTTCAATTTTTGTACCTGAGCAAATACAGTATAAGGCCAATGTATATGTATATCAGATACATCGTTTTTAATATATTTATTAAAACGGGATATAGGATTATAAACAGGCTTCTGTATATATATATATATATATATATATATATATATATATATATATATATATA
>NNCF01126271.1:8815-24619 GCA_002313205.1 Laupala kohalensis
TACAAGTTTTAAGGGCTGTTTGCCAGTAGGTATCATCTAATGACCTTGATGTTGACGAGCCCTAAAGCCCCACAAAAAAAAAAAAGTTGACACTCTAGGATGATGAATATTATCCTTATTGTGAGTTTTGTGTTCGTGAACAATAGTTTTGTGATAAGCAAGGGTGAAACTTTAGTAATTCGCTTCATAAACACAGATAACCGTTTCATAAATATTGTGTATTTAATTTTTACTGACCAATTCCGACCCGGTTTTAAATTGGTTCTTTTTATATATTTTGATCAAATGCATACTATAATTCTTTCCTGTCTTCCTTTAGGAAAAGTAGATTATTTCCGCCACAAGAATGCACACAAGAATTGTTCTTTCGACTTTTTTAAATTTATTATTTCACTTTAAAGAATGAATGTTCCCATCATTTAAAATCTCTATGTAAAGAAAAATTCTCAGAAAAGTAAAATTAAACCTTTTTAAGTGCTTGGACTGCATCCATTTCCTCTGGAATTCTCAATATACTTCAATCTCGAGTCACTTTTTGTCTACATCCTGCATGATACAAATACCCTTTTTCGTTTAAAAGTCGTACGTTTCTTGTTTTAGGAGAACAGTCGATTCCACGCAATATCATATTACACTCAGGGTATACTGAGGATTCCAAGAAGTGGCGTTTCTTTTTTTGTCCTTTTTTGTTCGATGACGTCAGTCAAGGCCTCCAAAATTTCTTTGTCGCTCAGTTTCCGGTAGCGACGAGATGGCTGCATTCATTACAGAAAGTATAATGAATAATGAGATGTTTCTTCCGGTGTTGGTTGATAAGTGAGGAATGTGTTCAAATGGAGCTATTTCTACTTTTTTTTTAAATACGTACTTCCCCCCTCATTTATAACCGTAACTAACTGTAATCATAATGTACTCATAACCATAGCTGAGCAGAAAAGCGTTAATCCTGGTACATGGGTATATTGTAGTGTATGGGAATACCAGCAAGCAGAGAATACTACAGAAGGAGCACAAGGGCATGCACATGAAGTATCAGGGCTTAACACCATGTTGTTAAGACCAAAACAAATGTGTTTGCCTTGAGTTAAAGCATTTGGATATGTATTAGATTTCTACTCCAGTTTCGAATTTTTATTAAATATGCCTTCGCGTGTCTCTTATGGATGCGCTCCGAGAACTCAAAGAAGATACCTAGGATATCTTTTCATAGATAAGGTTTATGTTTTATATCTTCAGTTTACACAACGCTAAGGGCTCTAATGACCCTGACGTTGACGAGCCCTAAATCCCAACAAAAAAATAATAATAATACAACGCTCGTGGGGTGTAGGTTAGGAATTTAAATTGTTGTTTGGTGTATTCAAATCAGTAATTTAATATCAATGTTAAGCAAGGTTCATGAATTATCCTATTACAAAAGTATTCAATTTTTTTTCTTCCTTTGTGTGTTACTGCATATGTTCAATTTAAAATGTGTTATGGGGAATTCCAATCCTTTTCTGTAAAATTTATACTTAAAGTGCACAACAATTTACAGAATTAAAATATCCATAATCCAGGTAATTCAACTATATGATTATAAATGCTTTTCCACAATTTTTTATATCAATGGAAGTTTAAAATTGGAAGAGTATTGGAAAGCAAACAACTCAAATTCGCGCGTCTAATGGAAATATCGGTCTTCGATATATCAAAGGTCTCAGTCTAATGCTTCTCTACCGCCGAGGGAAGAGTCACGTGAACCATTTCTCTATGACGTCACTGATCATTGGAAAAAGTCCCAATGAGACCCACTTTTGTTTCTTCTACTCTTGTTTTCAATCCTGTTCAACAATACTTATTTCCTGGTTAAACTAATTTCCGTACTGTGTGATTCTGATTCTAGAACGAGTTGCTTACATAACATTTCCTCAATTTTGGTTTTAATTTATAAGATTCAATTGCTTTGTTTCCTTTCCTGATAAATTGCTTGCGTTGTAAAAAGCTCCGTTATGACAAGCACACCTCAGTTTGTGTATGTCTCGAACGATTAACATGAACCTAAAGTATTTAAGTCAGGTATTTGTTGGAAATTAAATGCGATGTAATTAAATAACCTTTTATGCTAATAATGTATAGTTTCGTCTCATTCAAGTAGCATATTTACATGTACGCTGACTCCTTTAACAAAAAAAAAATCAAACTTTTCATCGTATACCAAGCGTGATTAATATAGTTATAATTGTGAACGTTTCTGACGAATAGCTCCAATTTTGATTAAATTCACATTTTGTAATCGAAAAGCGATCTAACATGTATTATTAGCCGACTTAAAACTAATATTGTTTTAGAACTTTTTAACAAATTAGATAATACGAATATTATGGATTTGTGGACTGACAAATTCATAGTGTACTTGTCAATGACTAAACATGACAGATAATATTTCGTACCTTTTCCACTGTATATGCCCACAACTGTCTTTACGGAGGAGACCTTGAAGCGTGTCTTGTAACTCGGTAACAGAGTAATCACCAAATTTACATTAAAAATCTCATTTTGTACGCTCGGTTTTCAAACAAAATATGAACGACTGCTCCCGTTTTCCTCAATTATCTGTGGAAGCCACTACTGAGAATTCATCCAATTAACAAAATGTCATCGCACCATGCTGTTTACAAACAGATTTCAGATCTAAATTTTGCATTTCACTACAGCATCACTAATGTCATCCGAGACCACCGAAGGAAAGGGAAAAGTTATTTCTAAGAGATGTGCTCAAGAGGATATACCCACTCACTTTTCCTCGTGGAAATTACAGTAATACATCGATCTTCGTCGAAAATCACTCAAAAACATTCCTGCTCACACAATCCGCGACAATCGACGAAAATTAAGAAATCTTTTACGAGAAAAAATATATCTACTGAAACCGACAACAAGAAGTCAACGAAAACCGAGGTATTTCCGTATTATTGTGCGAAATGTATATATATTTCGACTTTTTTTTTAATTTGCCCAGAGTTACTCGGGATTCTAAAAACATACATTAGTTTCTCTGTTTCATGATACTAAATTTTCACTTTTGTTAATTTCAAAAATAATACACCACGAAGAATACAAATATACAAAAATACATTCAGTTTCCAGTATTGTATGCAAATATGTACATAATTTGGAAATTGTTTTAAAACCCAGATACAAGTAATATCACGCATAAATGAACTAATCTCATTGTTAAGACATCTGAATTCCTTGGTTTTAATTTCATAGCCTTTATATAATTTTGCTTCTATGATTCAGGCACGTAGATTCAGTGGATTGTCCACAGCACGTAACCCAACTGACCTCTGGCGGACACATCAGTAAGCTTCATAGTCACCGGTCTGCGAATGAAGTTCTACACCTACTGATAAGAAACCAATTTTATTCGCTTTTGTGGTCAAGTATTCTATCAATATTAACCATACTTTGCAATTCATTTGCGATAATTCTTAAGAAAGTTATTTCAAATTTCAGATAATTCCATCGAATGCTTCATCTGATTTCCAGGCCAAAGACATTTAAAATAATTCACTTTTATTAGTTTAGAGGACTTGTATTCTTAATATGCTCGTCTTTGTCATATGAAATTAAGAAAAATGCACAATATGGGACGAAATGGAAAATATTTACGGCAAAGTTGTATCACATGTGCATATTTGAGATACGTATTCTACAATACGAATGTTCAATCGATTCTTACGTTAATTCATTATCCCGCGAATTTTCTGTTTGACAAAAAACTTATGAGAAATTATCTAAGTTGTTATTTGTCCTTTACCAGCAACGATTTTGTTCTCAGAAGGCGACAGTACATTTTATGAATTTGGAAGTAACGCATTTTGTTCGTAGGAGAGATCGTAAGGGTGGATGACACTAGTATGACTACTCTTGGTCGCAGTAATAGGGTGGTTCTTAAAGCATGAAATTGCGAAATTTGGACAGGACCCTCTTCTCTTTTGTTTGATGTCTCTTAATAAGACTTCCATCAAAATTTCAGGTTTGAAAAATGTATTTAGAGATAGGTTTAAAATCTTGAATATTTGAAACGTAAGAGATTGTTAGAGACCCCTAAAATATATTTTTTAACTCATTTTTTGTGGAAGCCTTTTTCAAAGACAAAACAAAATNATTACTTGACAACGGTTGGACCGATATGTATAATTTCTTAAAAACTTTTCGAAATAGTCAGAATACTGTTTTTAGGGAAAGAACATTTGGAAAAGTTGCCCGAAAAATTGGAAAATTCGGGAAAAACAGCAAGTACTTTTTTCTATGGGATTTTTGTCTCAACACAAGACCATAACTCACGATTCGAACGATAAATATGCGTAATTCTTTTTTTGTTTTGTCCTGGAAAAGTTTTCAGGNATAAAATTCTGGACAATTTTAAAGAAATATTCGAACAAACTTCAGAAATCTTAATTTTTGTATGCAGTCTCGATCATAACAGATGATAGGAATGATATATTCGGTTGATTCTTTCGCACATTCACAAAACGATCACGAACAAATTTATTGAAATTTCGACAGGACAACGTCTGTCGAGTCAGCTAGTAAAACATAAAACAAAATAGGTGGTTGTCTCTTCCAACTTTCAAGAGTTGTTGTTTTCAGAACCACCCCACAAGACTCGATGGTGAGATCTATCTATATTGAGAAGCCCTTACATTACGCGCAGAAGCACCGATACATTCGTATTTGATTTACGACAGTCATTTGTCAAACCTTCGGAATCTTTGCCACATGAACTAAAAGAGCCGATGCGAGGAGTCACGTTTATGACTGCCAAAACAGTGTCATAAAACCAGTTGACATGTTTATGACTGCGGAACAGACCAGCAACCAGGGGAAGTAGGTTACATACAGTTTCAAGAACATGAACAATAATAATGAAATTATATTATCACAATATTAAATGTACTATCTCATTGTACTAGCGTAGGTAGATTTAAATCACTAAAATACCTGATATCGCCATAAATAAACAGAGCAACATGAAAAACATACCTCACCGGACATTTAAGTGAAATAATTGCAACGGTAAAATACGTTGCGTCTTACAGAGAAAACTCTTATTAACGTAATAAGATCAATTTTTAAAGTCACGAAAGTGTTGGAAATTTACTTTGATCTGTAGTAAATTTTCCATTGTAGTATTTTTACATCATTTTTATCTATATTTTTATTATATCACATTATAGTATTTTTTCATCACTTTTATCTATATTTTTATTACATCACATTATAATATTTCTTACTTCACTTTTATCTATATTTTTATTATATTCTTACATCACTTTTATCTATATTTTTATTACATCACATTATAGTATTTCTTACATCACTTTTATCTATATTTTTATTATATTCTTACATCACTTTTATCTATATTTTTATTACATCACATTATAGTATTTCTTACTTCACTTTTATCTATATTTTTATTATATTCTTACATCACTTTTATCTATATTTTTATTACATCACATTATAGTATTTCTTACTTCACTTTTATCTATATTTTTATTATATTCTTACATCACTTTTATCTATATTTTTATTACATCACATTATAGTATTTCTTACTTCACTTTTATCTATATTTTTATTATATTCTTACATCACTTTTATCTATATTTTTATTACATCACATTATAGTATTTCTTACTTCACTTTTATCTATATTTTTATTATATTCTTACATCACTTTTATCTATATTTTTATTACATCACATTATAGTATTTCTTACTTCACTTTTATCTATATTTTTATTATATTCTTACATCACTTTTATCTATATTTTTATTACATCACATTATAGTATTTCTTACTTCACTTTTATCTATATTTTTATTATATCACATTATAGTATTTCTTACATCACTTTTATCTGTATGTCGCCGGACATAACAAGAAGATATTTCAGTTTTTATCGGATGAGATGTACAAATCACGCAACCGTTGTTGCGTTCGACCGCTCTTGTGCTATCACGTGCACTTTGGTGCAGCGCGAGTTAAGTGAGTCGGTGTGCATTGTTTGCACTACTCTATGAACTGATGTATAGAAATTAAATCACGAGTTTTTCATCATTATAATTTACAATGTTGTGTAATAAAACATTTAAAATACAAATACAGAAAACAATTATACTCCTCTGTGGTTTCACTTACTTGTAGCGCTAGTCCCACCTTAAATAATAACTATGTCTCATTTGTTAAAAGTAAATTTTTCTAAATATTCTCTCATTACACTTACCCAACCGCCAAAAATTAGCTATCAATACACATGTAATATTTTCTAGATTACGGAAGGATCGCAATCGTACATCAAAATGCCAAATAAATTGCCATTAATCAGTACTAATTTTCTTTAATAAATAAATAAATAAATTTACGTCAAAACCGCCGCACAAACTGCGTACGACCACGTGGAGGACAATAAATTAATTTACTCTACGGAAGCAAGCGAGGGAGTGTCCCATCAATTCCGATCAAGAGCCCTAAGGCAGAGGCGGATTCTTATAGTTTGTTTGAAGTGGGAGAAGGGATCTAATTCATGAGCATGTGCATTGAATTGTTGAGACTTGAATGAATAAGTACAATTTTCCATTTATTATTTCAAAATGAATCGTAGATATAATGTGCAGTAATCATTCGTGATTATTAATAACAAAATTATTTATGAAATCACTGCCCAAGGAAAATCCACCACTACCCGAAGGAAAACCCGGGCCAGGGTGGATCTACAGAGATAACGTACACAACCGTGCAAAATACAGTTATAAAGTTGCGTACAATTATGAGTCAATTATTATAAATTAAAAGGATCAAACACAACATGCACAAAAAAAGGAATTTAATCAGTATTTAGATCACTATAATAATGGCGTGATAAAGTATAAGAGGAATTAATATCACCTATATCATCCGAAATCAAATGGAATACAATATTTATTAGTAAATTGAATATATCATTAACTTCTTTAAATAAAATCAGTAAATTCTTTAACAACCGCTCAGTGAAGGTATAGAGTAATGACGAATGAACAATTAAGTCAGTGAATCATGACCCCCACATATTTCGAAAAGCAACAAAAACATTTTTGATAGGTGAGGATGGTAAGACTACCGTTGCGTAACTATTAAGGGCGGGGGTAAGTGGTACCGTTACTGATGCGTTATGGGTGCGGGAGTATTTAAAAATTATGTTTTCCTTACGTAATTGATTGACGTCGACAGATATTTCAAAACATATTAGTAATATTGTAATAAATAAATTGATAGTAAAGAAAGAACTACTGCGTCTGACCACGTGAAGGACAATAAACTAATTTACTATCTTCGTTTAACATTTCAGTACACTAATAAGATAAGAATAAATATAGTTCAGAACGCGTCGTAATATAAACAGAATACTAACAAATTTGTATTTAATAAAACGCGAAAAATACTTGTATTTCCCAAGTACTATAGTATTATAAACTGTAGATTATTCGGAAAATATTGTTTATAAATCGTATTATAATAAAATTAATTTGAGGTTTATTTTTTCAATAGACAAGAGCTTTGTCTCTCTACGCGAAGGAAAACTGGAGAAAAACTCGAGTCAGAGTAGAGTAAATTGTCAGCGTAAATTTCGAGAGATTACCTTTGATTTTCTACTTTTTACAGATTTTGTGCAGTGATTATTTCGGTCCGCTCTCTCTGTGGAAAATGAATGGACCAACTCCAGACGCGTTAAGCAACTCATAATCTCGAAGCGCGCGCGCGCGCCTAAGGATAGCTCTGGAGAACACCGTCTGATCGTGTCTCCGTGGCCTAATTCGAGAAGCGACGCAGACCGACAGTCATCTGTCACCACAGAGCACTTGTTCCGTCCACTGCGCACGAATGCGCGTGGCTGCCACTGCACGGCGCCACTGTCTCCGGCCGTTTCGTCAGAGAAGCGTAGCGGCGGAACGAAATGGAGAAGTGCAGGGCTCCCCTTTTTTCCCCTAAGAAGATGTGTCTTTTATGGGATGTCACATGATGTTTCGGAGACGATAAGGACCAGAGTACGAAAAAACAAAAACAAAAAACAAACCGGGGCTATTCTCGAGAAGATTATTTAAGCCAAGGAAACCAGTACATAAAGATTCTTCTGCTCATACAATGTTAGCAACACAGAAGTATACTATTTGTTTAATCACTGATGTGTGACGAGTTACGTTATAGGTAGTGTCGAATCCGGAACTTTTTTTTTTTTGGGGTGGGGGGGAGGGCAACTTAAAGCTAAAGGAAGTCTGGCGATGTGGAAAAATTGGAAAATTTGGAAAATTTGGCTCAAAATTATGTAGTTGTATTTAAGTTTATGTAAGAATTATTTTTTACTCTTAAATACGAAAAGAAGGCCGAAACGTTTAATTTCTCTTCGTAATAGAATTAAACAATTTTCTCACTCATTTTCGGGCGAACTTGTTCATTTATTTCCGCCACTGACCATAGTTTACTAGAGATGACATAACGTCACAGGAGTGAAACAATATTATGAGCACTTTCCACCATGTTGGAAGACCTCAAAATACTATTATCACATTCTTGTGTGTGGTGCTTTTGGAGTGGAATTAATTTCCATACATAGTTTGAATGTGAATAAATATTTACGACAAATATGTTTTTTGATTTTGTACTAAAATATACCTGAGATACATTTAGATATGAAAAACAACATAGATGAATATCCCTTCTATCAATCTTTTATATTGTTTCTTTTCATGCAATCAACATGACCTCACATTTGTACTTTGGAAGACATTAGCTAGATGTCGCTGCAAACAGACGTTCACTTTTTCCCATGATCCTCCACTCGATGCGACCACTCAAGGAGAATGTTTCGAAATGAAATTTAAGGACTTAATTGTGTACATGAAGTCTTAACAAATAGAGTTAAGTTAATTATTTTGTATAATTCATCGTTCACGTACAATTAAGTGAAAAATAATTTGGTTTCAAAAAGCAGTAGACTCGAGTTTGAACATTCGGTTTAACTTTTCTAACAAATTAAATATCAAATTTTAGCTTATTTAATTTTGCATTATAAAAAAGAGTTCAACATTTTTTACTTGTCTTTGAGTATATTTTAAAACTCATATCTTACAACACAGAATTAAATAAGCTAAAATTTGGTGTATAATTTATCGTATTTTGATAGACAGAAAAACTGAATCGGAGGTTCAAACTCGAGTCTATCGCTTTTTGAAACCGGTAGTAATTGTTCTGAGCTTGGATTGACGTAATTGTCTTAGATAAACTTCACTGTTGGTATGTTCGACCAAGCATTCTCATGAACACATATATAATTTATAGAGAGAGTTTTAAAATCTTGATCGCCCTATTTACTTTGATGTCCCTATTTTAAGAGAGAGAGAGAGAGAGAGAGAGAGAGAGAAAAGTGGACAGGACGACCTTTTATGAGTCGTGATGGAAACAGAAAAAACGTTGTAGTGGTCAGGGGGGCATGAAAAGAACTTACCATGATAAAATAAGAAGAGACAGATAAGTGGTGCTATTTCCAGGGACTGACGGGAACGAAACACTATACTCATGGCGTCTTTCAATGTAATAACATTTATATTATAGTATTGGCTCTTTAAATGGACAGAGTTATTAGATCTGCTAGGTAATATTAATTTCGTCTACATTATGCACATAATTGACCGTATCATTCATCAAAGGTCAAATATGAAGCTATTATTAACCGCTACTGCATGAGTCAATTGGGAAGCTATTATAATACGTTTTTCTCATACAGCACAGATCAATGTAAATCAAAGTTAATTCGTAAATTTGGGAAGCGGGGGGGGTACTTTACAAAAGAGACCTATCGTGTGGTTTGAGTATTGTTTGGTGTCTCTCCAAGCTGATCCCACCATTGTCTCACTAACAATAATTCACGATTCGATTTTTCAATTGCAATTTTATTTTTCAGTATTCATAATAAAGAAAGCAATTACGCTCACAAATAGTAAAAGAGGTACTGTCAAAGAAGAGCTAGTTAATTAACATGTGATAAAATTAAATTACAGCCAAGCAGTAGTAAATAGAATGGTATTTCTCACTCTGATAGTGTTGACATGGTGTTGCAAATGACGAAGGTGGAAATCGGGACAACCCAAGTTGACAACTGCTGTGGACAAAAACAGGACACGAACAGTGTTCCGAACACCAAAGCAAGAGATCAAAAATCGAAACAACGATGTTAGTGAGTTCAATCCCAAGCGCAGATTAAACATAGTCCTCGAAGGTTTAAAATCTTCGTATTTATAAAACACGCTGCAATTGCTAAAAGTTTAATAAAATTATTTTACCAAAAATCATTTACATTTACAATTTTAAAAAAAAATGAAATAAATTCGGAGTATCCGAAGTTGCACACGAATATCGAAGAAAAATTTAACGTCACGAAATACACCAAAAATAAAATAAGTATGATATATGCGAAGTAAAAATTGAGAAACTTTGTACAGATTTTTGTTAAGGCGGTGTAGTTTTCGAACATAATATAAGTCTTGGAGCATATATTTAGAGTTCTCCAACAAAATTCCAAGACTCATAATAACAGATAGCTTCACTTAATAAGCCTCTTTCAAAGTCACTCTTTCAACTAAAAATGCCAAAGAAGAAAGAAATTAACATAAATCGGCATTTGTCTGGTGCACAAATATGTACCTTTGGATGGGTCACCATCAAACTTGGTGAAATTGCGTCAAACATTCCAGACCGTACAAGTTTTTAAAAAATTTCTCCCATTCTCACCAACGAAATTGAAAACTCACGTGATTTTCGTGAACGTTGTGCTCTTCTACAGGGGAAGAAAGAAACACGTTACGTCACTTCTAAAGACAACGAAACCATAATGTGGAATATTATTGATAATATTCAATGTATAAATAAATAACCCCGTTTAAAATGTGTTAATTGCTTCAGTTTGAAGTAAAACGTGCATAAGTTAAAGCTTAGGGCGAATCGTTATTAATATAAGACTAGTAAAATATAGTAATGAATTTCCTGCTTTTTCTATTTATCTACTGATATTCTAATTGACCTAACTTCATCTAATTGTATAAGACAATTGGAATTAAAACAATTAAAATTTCCCTGTGACGCCAGGTAGGTCCAGCTAGTTGATGTTAAATGTTGCATTCTCGAAGGCTGAAAATACTACGTTGAAAGCGGAAGAGAAGAATGCAGGATTTCTTGAATGGAAGGTCGGAATTTCTGTTGAACATGAGACAGCGCCAAGGGAACCGCAGATCTTGGAAGACAGCCACGAGCGAAATGAACAAAGTTCTCATTGGTTCAATATTTAAAATTAACCACTCCAATAATACACACGACATTGCATTAAAACCACGCAAAGAGATTTTCTTTCTTCTAATGCCATAATGTTAAGCGACAATAATAATAATAATAATAATAATAACATCAATCCTAACTAAAAATGCCAAAGAAGAAAGAAATCTGACAATCAGTTCTCACAAAAAAATTAATGCCCTTCCTCAACCAAAATAAGCAATTCATAAATGTCGATTTTTCAACGTAATATCTTCTTGCGTAATTTCGAGATTCAACGTAATGTACTTCTTCTTTTTAGGAGATAGAAGATTTTGTTAATATTTATTATCATATGTCCTTTGTGATCTAGTAAGAACACAAGACAAGATTATGTTACTAACAAAACCTATTACGGAAATTAAACACAATTTCCTTTTTTTAAATTTCTTTTCAATAAGTTGAGTACCCGGATTTTTGTCCTGGAATATTGAAGTATTTTTATCAACTTATCTCGTACACTTCTAAAATCCCAATTAAATATATAGAAGATGATGTTCATTAATTAGAAGCAAACCATTAGTAAGACCACGTACGTACATTGTGAAACCATTAAGAATTTGACACGAAATGTGTCATGGAGGGATATTTCCTCAAATGAGACACTTTTTCTTCCGAAGATACTTTTTATGAGGAAGTAATAAAACTATTCCAAATTCTATCAGTTATAGAAATTTTTTTTAAAGAAATGAAATTCAGCCCATTTACTTAATTCTCTATAAAATAACAATTTTGAATTGAGTCACGTAACGAACTAGATCATTCTTATAAATATTTGAAGAAAGAAAGAAAGGAGGTAGTTCAAAGTAAGTAAGAAATAAAATACGCATCACCTAACCTTTTACAACATTCAAGACATTAATAATCGGTGTCAGGAAATCTTATTTTTCATCTTTCATAAACATCTGCAAATAATCGTAACATGTACCTAACATGACTAAATGGGACATTCACTAGCATCGGAGGTGTAGTTATGAGAGAAGCTGAGGAAAGGACAGGAATAAAAATACATATGCGGATCTATGAGGCCTGAGCTCTCAACAGATAAAATTGAAGTTGATAAGTGGCATACTTTGTAAAAGTGTTACCAATTTTATTATTGTTATTGTTTTTAATAATATAATTATTTTTATTAATGATGCCAGATTAATGAAATTAATAATACCAGATTAATAACATTAATAAATATTGATACTGTTATTAATAATAATTGTTAATTGTTTATTTGATGCATTTTATTTAAAGATAATATTTATCAACTTTGTGTTGTAGAACCATAATTTTTAAACAAAAAATGCTCCCCCTTGATTACGATCCAGATCCGCGAGTGGGTGGAAATGGTGTTCGAGCCACTGTGTGGCGTCTTTTGAGCCCCGACGTCGTGGCTGGCGTAAGCGTCTTGCTTTGCTTCCGGGACGCGATGCAGCGCTCAAAGAGACTGACATAGAGAGAGAGAGAGAGAAGACCAACTAGTTCCACGCATGTGTGCGAGCAGGGGTATACACCAAAGACACGACATTATTAATTCTGTGTCTCTCAAAAGTTTTAGGCGCTAACAGTGAACCTTATGTAAAATAATGTCACATCAACCCATACCAGATTAAAGTATTCCAAGCAGTCCTACTAGAGATCCTAAGGCGTACCCATTCGGTTTATGAAACGCGGCAATTTTTGGGTCTTGGCTCAAGGAGGAGGAGGGGTAGCCGGTATCCCGCTCCGGCCGGTTAGATCCCGGCTTAGACACGGTACTCATCTTACTGCAGGCTAAGTTGATCTGGAAATTAGGTGTAGACGCCGGGGAAACATTCCTCACCCCATAGGGAATTCAAATCCGGTCATCAACCCCTTCGGCGGGTAAGTGGTAAGCGTGCTCGCTCACCATTAAGTCACTCCAAGTTCAATTTCCAGATAAAAAAATTTGCTTTTCACATTACTGTCCCAGTTTATATAGCTGTGACAACTGAAAAGCGAACCTTCCTTCCTTCCTTCTATCCACCTTATACTTCTTCTAGTATCACTAACTCATACTGTTACTTACTACTCCTGCTATCCCCTCCACGTGGGTCAAGTTGTTGGTAAACCCAGCTAAGCGGCCCACCTACTAAGAATAGCCCCTACCACCCAACTCCTAACTCCTACCGCTCCATGTACATAAGCTTCAATAGAACGCTACATTTCCCATCTNGCCGCTCAACCACGTGTTGGCTCTTCACTTTTAATACTCTTAATGTTTTAGTTTCGAAATAGAAATGGATAATACTTCAAGTAGTTCACATTAATGGTCCACAACCTGCAGATGGAAGGCGCCCGGTATCGAACCCTGATGACGTTATTTATTTTACTTAATTTCCAGACTCCCAGGCTTACTCAGCTTTAAATAAAATGTGTACTGGGACTATCCTGGATATCAAAGCATGACGCCCCTCGTGCTGAGACCAAGACAAAGCGGAGCTGTTCTCTACATGAACTCCGGAAGGTCTGAAGAAGGGGACAGATTGATAAGACAGGTTCCACTGTTATATTTGGAGATAGAGTTTCAAATTACTGGAGACAAATTGTAGAAACTCAGACATGGGAGACATAATAAAGTTCGATTACTTCTGGACTGAAAATTACTATGTTATTCTTTCACACGACTTCGTAACATTGAAATACCGTTCATACCATTCGTAAGATCTCACTCAGAGAAATTAAATTATTGTATAATTTGCTCGGTTTTGTTAATACAGAATGTATCTAAGCTCTACTGAACAACTCGCGCCCGTACAGTAGAACCCGTCATTCCTGGTCTGGTCGCGACGGAGACCCTTGTCGGTATTGATGCGCCAGATAATCCGAAATTCTCGTAAAAATTCTATTTTCGTTCAAAAAGAACCTACAATTTCATGAGGTAATCACGAATAAGCAAGCAAATGAGAAGTCATTTGCAAATTATTTTATTGTACTGTATGTTACACACATACTAAAGCGAACAAGAAAAAGATTAAAAATTATGAACTCATATGAACTTTGAAAACTTAAGGGATGTACAAAACTTGACTTATGTATGTCGAGAGAGAAAAACAATGTTCCTCAGGAAAGACCGGTTAACCCGAGGACCGGTTGATCTGAGGTCGGTGAAGAGGGGTTCTACTATAGTTATAAAAGAGACAATATCAAAGGTGTTAAAGACTTCCAAATTGATAATAAACTTTTTGTTTTCGTGCAGAGCTCGAGGAATACGCTAACATAAGATAAATATTTCAATCTTTTTTCGTAAGTGTCAATTTGCCTATTGAAACGAGATCTCTTCGCTTTTATTTCTATGTGTTGTTCTAACGTCCCATTTAAATGAAGTTCATTTGCGAGTATTTTGAAGCTTCATACACGAGAATACCTCTCAACCGGCATCGGATCAGTCAGTTACCCCGGTCCTCGGATTAACGGATTACCCCATGGAACACTTTTTCCTCTCCTTCAACGTATCATAGCTGGCAGTGATTGGCTCAAACATTGATTCTTTGCCGACCCATAGCCGGAGGAAGAAAATGCCCCTCTGGTAGCTCAGGTGTTAGCGTTCTTGCTCATCGCTAAAACATTCCGGGTTGAATTCCCGATGGAGACAAAAAAAGTTGTAGCATTTCACATTTATGTTCATACATCTGTGATTACTGAAAAGCATACCTCGCTTTTTCTGTCCACCTCCTAGTATCTAACTATTACTAACAACTCCTACTAACCCCTCCACGTGGGTCAAGTTCTTGGCAAACGCAGCTAATCGGTTCCTTTTCTAACAATAGCCCCTACCACCCTATAGCCCTATGTAGATGAGCTTCATTAGCACGCTACATTTCCCATTTGCAAATACTACGATAATAGAAAATTGAAAAATAGACTCGGAAGCAAGAGGGGAATCAAAATGGTGATCTATCTCCCCTTCCGCGACATCCAGCACCTTGTCCACCCCTTGTAGAAGCGAGTGCGTGAGGAAGCTGTGCGTCTGGCTACGCAGTGGAGACGCGTTCGGGCGGTCGTATTTCGGGACGCCGCTGCTGCGCTTAGTCGGTTGCGGCGCGTTCATTCACTGTCTGCTGCTCGTGTCGTATCAGACGCAATTGGGGACACACATGCACGAACTGCTGCGGAACCAACGAGAACGACGGGATTCACCATCCGCATCGCATTCGACCTCCCTCCCACATTGTACTCAACACTTTTAGACTTCAATGAAAAATGATATTTCATTGACAGGGCCAGTCAAAAGTACACGGAGCGGAAAAAACAAAAAAATAATGTAACAGTACAATATATTTTACAAATTCAACAGTGATATCCCTAGAAATTTAAATTAGATCAATATTGAAAAAAAATCCAACGTAAAATGTGGATACACGAAGATAATTCGCACGTTTCATCAGTTTTTTTTTAAA
>NNCF01126271.1:28892-75475 GCA_002313205.1 Laupala kohalensis
AGGTGACTGATTTTAGTAGAGACACTTTCCCGTTGAAAATAATAACTTCTTATATTAATTTTTTTTCTGTGCGATGCATATTCCTCGAGATATTTAGCCATTTTAAGTAAAAGTAAACACACCATAGAATATGGAAGCATAAATAAAAATACCTTTTTTAAACCGACCAGTAAAAATTACGTTCCCAATACTGTCAAAATGGTTAATAAAAATTAATGTCAATGAAGTCACCCTAATTCGTATCTTCTTTTATAATTATCATTGGAATCGAAGATATAAAGGGATTTTTGCGAACAGTAATCTTTTAGAAATAATACACAGCGAATATTAATTTGAGTTTTTCGAGAAGGAGGAATTAGTCTGAGTACATCTTCCTCTCGAAAAATAACGATTCTTGCAGATTCAAACCATATAGTTGAAATTTTGAAAATAAATGTAACATTATAATTTTTAACCATCAGATCACATTAGAAGAATTAGTTCATTGTGCGTTAGCCAACGTGTGGAGTATTTAAGTAATGAATAAACAGTTATTTATCTTACTTGACACATCACTAAATATATAGTACATACTTTCTCTAAATCACATTTTACGTACGAATCAGTTCAGAAAGAATATTTTTAATCTATAAATTATTTATAAATCACACATATTCAAACGTTTACGGAATAATCTTTCCAGGTGAAATCGATTAATTTCTGCAAGCTTCAAGTATTTTTGTCAAGTGGTTGCATTGGCTACAGTCGTACGTAGTGCACATGCACTTAAGATTGCACTCCCAACACAAACCCGCACATAATTTCCCTATGGCGCATTCTATGAGAGAAACACGTACATTATAGTGCAGATTGCGAGCATCCGTTTATCAACGAAACACTTAATTTTTACTGTCGCGATCTTCTCTCACTATCTTTAAAAAATACGACCTTAGTATTGGAGGATTTGTGATAGTATTATTCGTCAGTCGAAATTCTTGACCACGTATATGATACCCTCAGTTAAGGTAACAATAAGTGCATCCTTCTTCAGATCGCCAACGTTTGGACTTTTATCAAGTCATCACCACAAACTCTAGACATCACATAGCTCTTAATCATTACACAACGACTCGTTAATTTGTATTTGACTTTGTCAAGAGTTTCATAAAATGTAAATACTCCTACAATTTCATGAATACATAGCATTCAAATACAAAATACGTACCATTTTATATACTTTAATAATAATAATAACAATAATAATAATAACACAAAAACTCACATTTACAACAAATTCTACTACACACTCTAAGACGCAGATAGAACCCAAAATTATAAAAAAAAATCTTCTCGGGTTTTCATTTGGCTAGAGGCGGATTTCTTATACACTCTCTCTAGGTTCTTGCCTATAAATTTATTAATTTATTTATTTAGTCAGTTAGGTAGAATTTTGACAACTTATCTGTACCAGAGAGACTTGAGCATTTCGATTTTTGTGAATACGATATTTAATATAACCCAAGCAAACAGTTATAAATGACGTACCATCACGAATTTACATCACTGAAACATAATTAACAAACTTTTGATTAAAAATTGTTCTAAGTAAAGTGTTAAACGATAAAAGAATTGAATGAGCGTTTGTGAGAATGCGTCTCATTATTGGTTTCTTTCGTTTGACTCAAGTGTTCTGTCTCGCCCAGATTCAGAGTCTTTGGAATGTTAATTGACTCCTCTGGCATTTTAATTCATTTTGATAATTATTATATAGATTTATTGGTCCACTTAATACTTTGCGTTTCAGAGATATTATGTAAGAAATATATTTATCGTGGGACTTTTCTTCAACCTTTCCTGAGAAGCCATCAGCTTCTTGCATTATCAATATTCAATTTCGTATGACTTTTGAATGGCTGTATAAAATTATTTACCTATAGTCTCGGAATCATTTTTTTAAAATCTGAATAACCAGCACTATCTGTAAGCCATACGTTAAACTACATTCTTTGTAAGTTCTCTGTTGATGTTTCACACCTACAAAATTATTCATGTAGTTGTATGTAAATTTTTAAGTCGTATGTGTCTGTGTATAATCAGGACTAGATGAATTCTTATACCTTCCGGAAGAATGTTGATTTAATTTACGTGTTCACTGTTCGATCAATCTGACATCCTCCGGTGACTCGGGGGTTATCATGCTTGCCTACCACCAAGTCACACCGCGTTCAATTCTCGGCGGAGCTAGAAATAATTTGTAGTTTTTCACTTCATATAGCTGTGACGAAAGCGAACTCGTCTTCTTCTATCCACCTCCAACTACTCTCAGTGTCACTTGCTACGAGTATCACTAACTAGTCCTAATAACACATCCACGTGGGCCAAGTTGTTGGTGGACCCAGGCAACCGGCTCAACAATAACCCTACCACCTAGTTCCTACCTCCTAATCGCCCCATATAGATAATACTCAATACCTTGCTGCATTTACCATTTACAAATACTACAATAAAAAATCAACACGTATCATCATGTTATTTTTATACGAGATTTAACTTCTGTCAGATGTGAAAATATTTCTCAGATATTTGCACTTTTTCTGGATCTCGAATGCATACGAAGAATTGCATCGATGGGACACACACATCCGTAGATTACTCCACAGTCAATTTAACGTCATAAGCGATCGATTCCTTCAGAACATGGAACTCCGAGTGTCTGTTTCCTCCCTGTATACACAGAATGCCAAAGCACCTGTCGAGTTCACCGCCACTTCCGTGATCTGTGTTTCATCATTTCGTGGTCTTGAGTCGGGAAATTTCACAGATCTTGGTTAAATACCGGAATTAGATAAACAGGATATTCTTCAGTTTGAACGTCCAGCAAAACAAGTATTACTCGTGTGGCATCTTATATTTTTAACGCCATCCACGTCTCCTGTTTTTAAAATTATTCTATGCATAAAGACACCTCCCGTGTTATAATTATATGACTTCATAAACTTCAAAATGATCCCACTGAACTAATCACAAAAACATGTTATCAATTGGTGTTATTTTTCTATTTATATAAAATTGTATGTAACATTAACGTGACGTAACACAAATTACGAGAGTAACAAGTAAGAGGATGAGAAAGTAAGAAAGTGCATTATTATAGTTATGTTACTTTTGTTATATATCAATCATTCGCTTTGCCCCCCCCCCTGTTTTCCCCCGAGGCCTTATGCCAATCAATTCATTTATTATTATTTATTATATCAAAGATTTTATCATTGATAACAAATTCACATCTTGATATCAGCTATTAATCAGAATGACTTCGAAAATATTATTCTTTACTCCTGGGTCACACTTCTGAGCTGAACACCCAGGTCTTGTGGAAGGCCCTGAAAGGCTATATATAATTACTAAGTTTTGCTTTTTTGGAACTTATTTGTAAAAATCCCTTTTTCTCTCATCATACCAAACACATTGAAAAAAAAAGAGGAATCATTTCAAATATTATTTTCTGCACTTTGGAGGAATTGTAATCTTACATTATAACTATGCACAATTTTTTAAAAACTTTTTAAATTCAAATTTAGATGAAACTAAAACCATAAAATTTGGATAAAATTCGAATAGTCGTAAGTCCGTCATGCTGCCTTTTCCAGAACAGCGCTTAACTCAATTGCCTCTGTTCTGCCACGAGAAAGCATTGGATGAGGGAAACTAAGCAGACTCAAAGTCATGAAACATTTCTAAGAGAAAATGTAACCCAAGGGGGGGGGGGTGAGCAGGAACGCAAATGTGTTTATTAGTTTATTCTAAAGTAGTAGCAGTAAATTAGTTTATTATCCTCAATGTGATCATAGGCACGTTTGTTAATTGCTCTGTTGACAATCAATTAATAATTGAATTATATACTTGTTATGAGTCTTCCTTAATGTTAGTACAGGGCATGTACACAGTGTAGCCAAATCTTTTACTTCGCAATCGTCCATGAGGGTAATGATAAGTGTACCTCGCGTGATGTTGGCAGAACCTTCGGATATCTTCACACTTAAATCTATCGCCAACATCGGTCATCAAGTCGAATTTCTTGCACTTGAGGCACTATTTTGTTCTTTCTGCTTCGAGAGATGTGGAAGGTATTTTACCTTGTCTGTTAGTTCTGTTATTAACTTCATTTTTTTAAGCAAATAGTGTTATGTGTGTCTACTTTGAATACTTATTCATATATTAGTCGAACTCGTAGAAGTTGGCAAATCGTTTTAGGCAGCCACTTTGCATTATTTTGGGTGAAGTTACTTGACTCATAGTTTTTTGTATGTAAGCAAACACTTAACCCCACATTTTAGATGCAATGAATTTTTAATTACCGACGATCGATTGTATTAGTACGACATCAAAGGCAAACAAACAAACAAATTGGTCTGTGCCAAGATCATTATATCGTCGGAATTGCTGCATCACATCCAATGTTTTAACCGCGAAAAATCACCCTTAAATACAAAAAATACGGATTTTAAAAACTGGAGGGTGATGGAGCAATTCTGAATGCGTAATTGGATTCAGCGCTTTAAAATACATAAGAATATATACGACTAGTCTTCGGAGCACACCAATTTTTGTGTCTTTCTTTTCTTCTTTATTTAAGAGTGGACATTCCCGATTTTAAGAAATGGATGGAGAAATTCTGATTCGGAATACGATTCAAAATACATATATTCACTCTTTGCTATGGTCTTTTTCTTTTGCGTGCCTTTTATGTAATGGTTTACTTCGTCACACGTTAGCGATAAGTAACATCTCATTAATTTCTGATGAACACGGAACAAATCTGTGTATCTCTACGCTCCTATGAAGATGGTACCGCATAATTTTCGTAATTCCTCTCTCTACTCTGAAAGGGACAGAATACATCTGTTGTAGCGTACGGAGCCACACCCCCTTTTGTTCCACGGTAATATGTTTTCTCCTTGTTTGTTTACTTCGCGGCAGATGTTATTTGTGGCCGCTTCTGTCCTGTTTGCTCTCCGATGTCTTCTGTTTTTGCGAGGGAACTCGCAGCGATTGGAGACGCTCTCCTTGTGTTTCAACGTGTTGACGCAAGGAACTGGACTTGGCTTTTTTTTAGTTATTGAAATATGCAATATGTTTGTGTTCTATTCACATATTGCGTTAGTAAAACATGAAACGGGAGAAAAATAGCGGATAAACTTAAACAAAAGAAACTGAGATATTCGCGTCAAAAATCCGAGTTGCTTTAAAGATCAAGGGCAGCGCAGAAGACGAATGTGCTCAAGGATGTATTACATTTTTTCTTTCTTTCTTTATCACTCGCACTTAAAATGTCATTGCCATGCGTATACTACTGGAGGCGAAGAAATAATTACATCTATACAAACTGAACTTAAGCAAGGAGTAAATAATAAATAATAATTGTACCTGACACCTGTAACAAAATGGTATGTACTTTTTTTAACTCACAACTTCCGAGTATCTACTCGTGGAGGAGTGTTTGCAACGTGAACAGTTAGGAGAAAATTGCTACGGACCGGAACTCGAACCAGGGACCTCATGTTCTGGCCAAAGGTGTGCTATACACTGCACCACCCGCCTCGACTCCCAAGTCCGTACACAACCTCCACCTGGCTGTTGACATTGCATATATATTATATATTATATCGATCCAAAATAAAAGGGTGAACTCAATATTTCCTCTTCTTTTTATTTTGCAGCTACCCCCACAGCATTCTTCAACGGACATGGCCAAATTAACCGCAACGATGTGCAATTCACCTCATGGGGAGGATTTGTTGTATCATTTTTCTATATAAAGTAGTCGACAAAAATATAGTGATGTGTATTACGGATTGCACTAACGCAATCCGGATAGGTATCTTTGCAAGACGACAAGGGACATGGACACAAGCAATACTTCGAAAGGGGATGATAAAGGGAAGCAGCCTTCGCCCACCACAAGGGATCCTCCCCTTCCGATAGGGGTTGCTACGGAGGGAGGCAAGGGTGGGGGAAGCCAGTTACGACTCATGAGATATAGACGAGTGCTGTGGATTTATTTAGAGAATGGAACGACGTCTCTCTCTCCGCGAGAGGAAACACACGGAATGCAGAAAGCCACTCGGAATTGATGAATAAATGTTTCACTAGAGTCGTGCATAATTCTGAAGGGCATTAAATTAAACCATTGTAGTACTAATCACGTAATCAACGAGATGATGATGATGATGTACTAGTAATGTGTTCATGAGACTACGTATCTCAAAATTAAAGAAAATACCCTGAGTTTTTTGCAGATATTTTGACTCAAATTAATAAAATAACATTCACATGTCACAATTTTGAAAAAAGAAAACGTTTCGGATATATTCCGAAACATTTTTTTTCGAACAATCTATTAATAATTTATAATAATACGTACTTGTGAAATAACTCATTTAGTATTTTATTAAATACAAATTTGTTGGTATTCTATTTATATTATAACACGTACCGAACTTACCGTACTTTTATTCCTATCATAGGAATGTTCTGAAATGTTAAATTCGCCTCTGCATTAGGACACTTGATCGGATATTATAGGATGGTCCCTTGCTGGCTTCCGGAGAATAAATTAGTTAATTTCTAGCGAGTGACTGATTTAAATTTATATTCAGAAAAGCAAACGTCAAACTCATCATTAATACGACTCCACATCCTTGGGATGAAAACAATTTTTTTTACAAATGAACGTTTCACTTCTCGCTCAATGTTTTTATATTTTTTTTCTTTATTTCATTCTTTTCTTCTGTTTCCTTTTCACTCCTTTATTACCGTCTCTCATTCATTCCCTCCTTTTCTTTAATTACATTTTACAAATCACTACCATTCACTGTATCTGGATAAAACGTGAAGTAATTGTGTGAAATGGAATAGACGAGACAGTACGCTATTTTAATTTTTTACCTGTTCGTACTAAATTTCCACTATTTGGGGGAAAAGCCCAATACAGGTAAAGGTATGTTTACACTTGCATTGATGTATGAGCGACACGTATGAACTACATGTACCGCAACTTTTCGAAGGTTTGCGATTTGCATGAGCTCAGACTCTTGTACCTCATGCATACTCATATACGGCAGCATTTATACTACGCGATTTGCATCAGGGAATTCCAAGTGTATCGCGAGGGAAGAACACAAACTGATATACTAATCTACTAAAGAAATAAACGTAACTACTTTATATGATATACACCATTCAACACTTAAGATTACAAGAGTCAATAGACTATGAGAAAAACGCATGACAACAATTATATAACCTACAAAGAACTGAGCTGATTGTAAACAAACATGGCGGAACGCGCACAGGCCATGGGTTCTGCGCATGCGCATATGAGTTTGCGACTTCTATGAGACACATGTATATCCTGAACGAAACTCGTACAAAATGTATCGGGATTTGTCTAAGCACCTGTCAAAGAGTACCTATATTGAGCTAGCTCACACAAATCGACATGTATCTCATACACGTATAAAAGAGTAAATGTCACTGCACCAAGGGTAAGCGCAGAGGAAGTAGACATAGTTCTGTGAAATTGCGTGAAGCGGTTAGGAAAAGTCCGATTCAAATATCCGGTCAACGCTGAGAGAGTTCGGCTCGTAGAGAAAACATGTTTCTTAAAACATGAAAATTGTAACGAATGAGCTTCATAAGCTGAGGAGTAATGTCCAACAATCTCGAGGAAAGTCTTTAAAAAGTGAAAACCCTATCTCTTCCTTTTAGAGCACTACAAAATGGAGATTGTTCCCTGCAATCTATAGCGTCCTACCCGTATCGAGGGAATTAAATAAATAAAGAGGAAATAAATACGTGGTGACGAAGTGGTGAGGGGGCAGCGATAAACACAGGGGCGTGGACCTCTAAGGGCGAGATCTAAGGGGAGATATGTGGTGAGGGCAGGGTAGCGCTTCAGTCTGCTGGGTGAGGGTCGGATCGGAGAGTGACACGGATCGAAGAAGCGTTCGGCATTGATTGCGTGATAGAAAAAAAAATTCTGTATTGTGCCTCACTCAACTTTCCAATTCACAACAAAAACTCGTGGCACTATATTATGCAAAAAAAATTAGAAAAAAGAAAAACAGTTTTAAAAAATAAATGTAAATATTAAACAAGATGACATGTTTTAAAGATCAATCGGTTTCAAAATATTTATCATCACATTACATGGTATACTCCCAAATATCATAATTGCACATCAAGAACAGATTGCATCAATTATCTTCCATATTAAACTCTTTGCAATAGCCTTATAGACAGATTTTAAAAAAACGCCACCAAGATCACTCATTTTTTTGCGTAATGAATTCTCGCTGTTTCTCA
Organism: Laupala kohalensis; assembly: GCA_002313205.1. NCBI lineage: Eukaryota > Metazoa > Arthropoda > Insecta > Orthoptera > Trigonidiidae > Laupala > Laupala kohalensis. The sequence continues at coordinate 37,239 of NNCF01126271.1, forward strand.
AAAACAGTGTGACGTACAGGAATGCGGTTTATCCAGCTGTACGCAGAATTAACTGACCAATCAAAATGTTTTTCTGTATATTTTAAAAATTTTGAATTTTCGGAAACGGGAAATGGAGCGCGGGGTGAAAACGAAGTGGGAATGAGCTGTCCACAAATACATTTCTCTTCTGAAAGTACGTAAAGACAAATCTCAAGTTTGCTTTGATTCATTTGCTCGTTAGTTATTGGATAAAGAAAATTCTTCACACACACATACTACATTGGACATCATCGCCAGAATTTGAAAATAGACCAAATCTCCTGAAGCTAATTCGGTAAAGATCAGAAGCGATCTCAAAAAAAATTTCNTTACAATACTTCCCTTATACACTCTGTGCAGTTGGAAAGTAAAAATGAGAAATTAATGTAGGATTAGCGTAGATAGAATTAAATCACTAAATACCTGAAATCATATTTTAAAAAAAGAGAGGAACATGTACTTATTGTGCTTTCAACTAGAGAAACATACCTCACCGGCCATTGCGTCTTATAGAAGAAAGACTTATCATCAACAAAAGACCAACTTTTAAGTCACGAAAGTAATGTATTTTCACTTTTATTTCTAGTAAATTTTCCTTTGTAGTATCTCTTAGATAACTTTTATCTTTAGGATCAGCGGACATTTGAGAAATCTATTTAACTTTTCCTGAGGTGAGATACATAAATCACGAGACAGTTGGTCTGCGTCGCCATGCTTTACATTTATTTTTACATATCATAAAAAAAACTACTTAAAACCTTAGGAGCTTTAATATAAATTTAATTACTGTCTAATTTTATTCCGAAAATGCACCAAGAAATCGGTTGATTGAGAAAGGAATAAATTGTGCGTCTCAAAGCAGTCGGTAGTGAGCACAGTTACGATCCTCGCAAAGACATTTCCAGTTGTAACAAGTGGGATGCGGACACGCCTCGTAGACGAAAATTAACTCTGTGTCATCAAATGAGCGAAGATTTCCATAATGAAAGAAAATCATGCATCCTACACGCTAGAGAAAATGTAGCGCGTTTTAAAAGGCAGATTATTAAAACATCTGCTCCTACAACCCACTGGCGCTTACGACTGCGCTTCACAACAAGTCATTACGGCAGACACAGAGCTTTATACGCACTTTATAAAACTATCTACTGCATCCTTTACCGATCTCTTTTGAGGGAAGCAGATTTTGTTTTTATTTTCAAACGTTTTAAACAATTGTATTTGGTTTTACTCGGTAATTTCTAACGCGCAAATCGGGTAAAAAATATTTCACCAATTTCCTCTCAAAAGATTTTTCTGAAGCTTGGCATTCTCTTGTAAATACGGAGACAATTAATCAAATGCATTATTGTGAAATATCCTGCTAGTACTTCTGAAATTATTATTAAAAATTCAACCGCAACAGATTCTGGCGTGTTCATTACAGACTGGAACACTCGCTTTCCAAAAAAATAATCTCTGGAAGTTTTACGGTTTGTTTAATCTCAATAAAACAATGAAAAAGTATCAACATCAACACCTAAACAACAGCGGGGCCACATGGCTTTTCAGGTATACCTCGATATAACGCTTCACGTGTCCGTAATAGACTGAAAATTACAACCACTACTTTCTATTGTTCATCTAATAATCCTATAACAGAATTATCCAACTTGCGAGTTATTTTGTATATTTTACATCCAATTTTAAATTATATGTCGAGGGGCACAACTTTGTGTTATAATTATGATGTCAGAATTAATATTTAACATGGAACATTCGGTGAGATAAAATAGAAAATTGTGTTCGGAATTATCCCATCGTACATTACGAGACAGAAAAAAATTACTATAAAACTAAATATTAAAAATCCCTCTTTTTTTTCAAATAAAGAAAATTAATTTTTTATTGCTTGAAATAATATAAATTTATCGATGAGAATCAAAATATAATTATTATTTTTTGTGTGGCTTTACGGCTCATGTCGACATCAAAGGTCAGTGGAGCCCTAAAAACTTGTACAGGTAGGGAAAATGCAGTTACGCACTAGGGAGAGCCAACATGACTCCCCGCGTGTGGGACTCGTCGAATGATTCAACCCTACCCACTAAAAACCCTCCTGATCTACAACATACCAAAACATATCTCTCAACATACATCAAATGGAGGGGGGGCTACAATGAGGGGGGACAAAGAATAAGGGGTAGGACAAAAATGAGAGGAATGAGGAAAATGAAAGATACCCTAGCCCTAATAGCGTCGGGATCGAAAAGAAGAAAAGGTGATCAAGGGAGATCAGGAAAGAGAAAGGAAGGAACATGGCACAAGTAAGTGGAAGTAATGCCAGGCTCAGCTCGGGGCCCCATGTTCGCCAAACACGTACTTACTAGATGTAAGTCCCCTGGGGGGCAAAATATAATTATATGTTACAAATAAATATGACACGTTAGATTTATTCATCGGCCAATATTTTGCCAAACCTTATCCCGTGTCGGTCCGACCGATGGGAAGTGTGTAGGGACCGCGGGTTTAGTGACGTTGGATGGCATTGATCTTAAACGAGTTGATAAGACGTACTTGTCAAATAACTTTGTGTTTTTATACACACCCTTGTTGGTATTTTGTTGATATTAGAACACGTAACTAACCGTTTTTATCCTTATCTTAAGCGAGCGCAGATGTTATATACGCCTCTGCTCGGATAGTCTCTCGCTTGGTTCCGGAGAGTAAATTAGTTGATAGTCCTCCCAGTGGTCATACGCAGTTTGTAACTGCTTTTTTCACAATAATTTTATGTATTTATTATTAAGTTTTTTAATCTTAAAAAGGAAATATTTTATATAACGATATATACTTTACACGATACAGTGGGAGTTCCGACTGGTATTCTAATAGCATTACGATATCGAAATCTTCGCACAGGCACTCTAGACGAGATTATAATATTTCCCGTTCCAACATCTTTCCACATCAAGAAAATAACTCTGCCTGAGACGAAGCTTTGATCTCATCATTCACAAATTCACCTTTGAGATCTCGTTCGTGCGTTTTCAAATTCAGTTCCTTTTATTCATGAGATGCATTATCTCTTATTCGAACAGCAGATGTTTTCATTTCCCCCAGAATTGATATAAACTCATATTTATAATGTTTTCTTTCTTTTTCACGACGTATCCAGAGATTCTTCGGTATCGGAATTTTAAATCGTGAGAGAAATAACGCATTTCCTTCGCTAACATTTCATTTTCATCCTCAAATCTAACAAAATCTCTCACCATTTCTTCTCACAGAATTATTTCCACGCCGCCAAATCCTTCACTCATATTTCCTTCCTTGTTTTACCTCCCCACGTATTTACACAGGTGAAGAGAGAGAGAGAGAAAAAAATGAAGAAAGACGGGGAAAAAAACAAAAGAAAAGCGAGAGAGAAACAAAAGCAAAGCGAATTCGTAGCTTCCACTTCCCTCCACCTGGCGCCCCACGTGCGTGCGAACACCTGCAAGTCTCCACGTGGCCCGATGAGATTCGGGGTCTCCCTGTAGCGGCGCCTTAACTAAGACGAAGGGGCCAGATAGCAACGTAGGGGGAAGAGACACAAAATACGGCCCACGTCACAACGTGGAAGGAGGAGGTGAGAGGAATGGGGAAAGTCGAAATGCAAGGTAGAGAAAATATTAGAAGCGGAAACTGCTCAGTTGTCTTGTAACTGTACTCGTTAATAAGTGGTGCACAATGTTATACATTTCAACTTCAGTAGGGACGCGTAATCTACCAGAAAAAAATAAAAATTTTGAAAAATTAGAAAGTATCCAACTTTATTTTTATTCTGTGAATGTTTCATGAAATCAATTTTCTACAATGTTATTGAATCAGGAGTTGATGTTTGGCAAGGGAAATAATGTTTTTCTACTAGCATATGGTCATAAAAAAAGGAAGTTATATGTCTACGGACGAAGCATTAGAAATAAACATTATTTCATTCATTTCGAATTTTCTTTACATTAAATTAATTTAGAAATTTTTACTCGATTTTCTATATTGCAACTACGATTAAATATAATATTACGTTTATATTTTTTCACATTACGCTATTTTTTATCATTTCGTTTCGGAATGTAAAAAAAGAAAAGGTTACAAGTTATAAAACCGAAGAATGAACTAGAAAACGGAAAAGAAACCCTAAATGTCAAAAAAATACATACCCTACGTCAGGTAACTGAGAGGAAAAAACAAAGTAAATGTTAATACACGACAGTTAATAGATCTGCTAGATTTCTAAACCTCAAGGATGTTGGTCTCCAGGAGTCCTTATTCACGAGACAGACCCGGTATTCAGAGTGTGCAGAGTGGGTCTGGTATTTAGTGTGGACGTTAGGTCAGGTGCAAACATTACTCTGTCGAGACATAAAACCCGGCCGTCCATCAAGTAGCCCGGGGTCCTTCCTACGCGCAAAGTATAGACGAGGAAGGTCGAACAGACAACATGGATTACTGGATCCATGGGAAAGTGAGCAAAGAAGAGTATGATATTTTTGAGGAATTGGTACAGGATATTGGAATAATACGGGATGAAATGAATAGATATATAAGAGAATGTTGATGAATGAGAAGAAAAGGGCTCTAATGACCCTGACGTTGACGAGCCCTAAAGCCCAAACAAACAAAAAATAGAAGATGAAAAGGATATAAGCGAACGAGAGAGACTGTCATAGAAAAGGCAAATGCAGAGCAATAACATAATTACGAAGCTCGTACATAACGAGCTTTGTAATCACATGGTTTTAGACAAGGTGCTCACAAAGGTTAGACCGAAACACACAAAAATAAAGAAGAATTTTCAGAGATGAAATGCGGGAACAGAAGAAGAAATACACGGTGGTTGCTTAAAAACTAATGTGGGACTCTGATAACAAATGGGACGACGAAGTTGCACCTCGCTAGCAGCAAAAAAGTCTTAACGCAAAGGAGAGTCAGGTGCTTCCTTTAAAGTTCTCGAATCCTACATGGATTTACAACGAAGTGATGCTACACCATTAGGTATTACCCCATACCCACCTACACGAAATAATGTTCATTTCCTCCTCGAATCACTCTTTATAATATACTGCTACAACAAATTAAACACACTACAAAGCAAATTCCATTAAAATATTTTATTACAAGCTCCCTTCAGTACTTTTGTATCTGTAGAATTAAGCAATATTCACTGTCTCCCCTTGTTGGCTATTCGTTTCGAACTCTCTTAGTTTACCTGACGTGCTGGTTGCGTTTTCAACAGGATTCAGGGGTAGCCATATCTGCTTCAAGTTCTATTAAATTAAATAAGAGGATTTAAAAAATACTTTACGTTCACCGAAGAGATGAAGCCAATTCACGCTTCCCTTGTCATTTCATACGGAAGATGTTAATACAAAGACAAAAATGTTATTGAAATAATATTTTGAGTAAACATGATAAGTTACTCCTTGAAACAAATACTATATATAACGCGTAAATTAATTTAGTTTGGTTACTTAATAATTTACTGTAAATTACTGAGGAGAAATTTCGAAAAGTTTTTACAATATTTTAAAACTCCAATAGAAAAAATTATTGATCAACGCTGCAAAACTAACAACATGAAGTTATATTAATTGGGACTTCTTTCTGTAGATTTGTTACATTTTTATTATTATTATTATTATCATTCAATTTCATTATAATTTCTGTGTAGTTTTTTGATTAGTTTATCATCTTTTGAGCTTCTTTCCTGCAGAGTATCTAATTCACTTAAAAGAAGTACTGGAATAAAGAAGAATTAGTGACTGAATAAAGATGTCCATCCGCATCGATAGTAAGAGGGTTGAACTGTTGGATGGTTGTGGTTTCGAGGTTAAAGGTATCCACTGCTTCAGTCGACTCAAGTATAGATCGAAGGGGCGTCTGTGGTCGATAGTTAATGCGTTTGGGATGGCGAGGAACGAAATCTCTTGGGATGACAGTCCATGGCGTTTACTCACGGAGAAAGAAACACGAGAAGTGAATCTAGATTTGTATTGTACGAATATACTGAGACTGAACATGTGATTGTAATGAATTTGCTCCATTCTTACTTCTCATTGAAAGACTGCGGGATAAATGTTACTAGGTTGGAACGCCAACGAACTCAAAGTAATCGTCCCATACATTTGAATTGCTGCGTGCACTTAAGTAACACTGGAGTTAGAGTTATACATCTCAGTAAACCCGTACCGTGGTACGTAATCATTACCAGGGGGTTTCTTTCTCATCTTTTTTCTTCAATTATTTAGCCAACGCCATTATTTTGTCTGTTATATTAATATTGAAATACTCATTTATAAGGCTTTCTTTCTTATTATTATTATCGTATCTCATTTTAAGCATCTTTCTTCTATTCATTTATATATAATTTTTATTACATAATTTATTGTATAATTATATACACACATTAAAACAATATAATTATAATAAATAAAGTAATACAAATTTTTTAAACAATCCAAGTTAATGAGAAAAAGAAAGAAAACACACGAAAACCACTTACAAATTTCACGGAACTTCATTTGCCAATCTTTGTCTAGGTCACACTCATTTGGCGCCGTTGTGACGTTTCCTGCTCCCACTACTTACAGGTTGAGTGCATCTGCTACCTCACATAACAATCATTCTCGCCAGTTTCCCCACCAACATAGACTCCATAGCAAATTTACGTCAACCCATCATCTACAAATCTTCCCCAAATTTTAGGTCCTTTTAATTTTCCGTATCCACTTTCTGCGTTGTTCTCCGGTAGTAATGCAATCGTGTGAGAGAATGCGTCCAGTGCCAAGTGCGTCCGCACATACACTCATCCGTCTTTGCTAGTCCGCTTTTGAAACGATAGCTATTCATAGCGCCATGACCTGTGAGAATTTCAACAGTCAAGACTATTTGGTTTGAACCACTTCCTGTTCTCACTTCATTGTAAGAGTTTTCTTTCTTTAGCCTTTTTCACTTCAGTATTTTCTTTTACTTTTTCTTTCTTCCATCTCTTAACACTAGAGTGTATTTGTACATCATTAATTTTATTTAGTTTATTCATTTATTAATATGGAAATATTTTAGACAATGCAGCAAAATCCTGAATATCCGCTACCCATAAATGAATTGTGTTGACTGTACTTGTGTTATACAAGAAGCATAATATAAGTATTCGTTTACAAATGTATGAAGAATCAATTCTCCTTTATACAGTACTAGTCCAAATTTTGCGATTTAAAGACGGTTTTTTATTTTATGAAATGCAAAAAACACTCAATGCATTTATTTTATGAGTATTTTGTTTTACCCACTTGAATTACTCTCTTAAGTTGAAGTATTTTAACACGTCGATTTTAAAAAAACTTTTTTTGTTAATAATTTAAGTAAAACTTTGTACGTAGACATGTGCTGTTGCGCATTTGTTTTTTGTAGAACACTTCGAGACGGACAATAGTGCTTTTATATTGTTGTCACCTATCTCCAACCGTTTAGGCAGCTTATGCAAAAATCTCTGTCCGAAGATTGATTTTTCCCCCAACTTGATGGTCTTTTATCGTTATTGGCTAATACTAGAGACATCTAACGAAACATGATATACTGTCTGTCTCTTATANGTATAAAAGAAAATGAGATTTGGAAAGAAATCGTGTTCTATATTAAGAAATATTAACAGGTAAAAGCTACATCACCCTTCTCGGACGCAACCCGTGTTACACAACTCACCTTCAACATCTCTAGGTTATCTTAATATTTTTTTCAGACTTTGTTTGTGGGATAAGTCAATTAAGAGAGAGTAGTTTACATATTGGGGTGATAACAGTCAGAGCAAAGGAATGAAGTAAAGGAACACAGCTGATTATACGACTGCGTAGACACTTTAGTGCAAACGTGTTCATACGCACTAGAAAACTTGTAGAACGTACTCGCACTGCTCGTTCAACCGTTACTCCATCATGCAGAGGTATCAATACATCACACTCAAAATTTATCTCAGAACGTTCAGATTTTCATACCTTCGCTCGAGAAACAAGTATCATCTTTATAATCATAAAACAAAGTAACTTCCATGTCTGTCTGTCTGCAAACCTGTTATTCTCAAAACTCGGGAACCACTAATACGATTTTCGTGTCTGTTTTTATTATTATTATTATTCATGGATAGGTTCCCTAGTAAGGTTTGCGTAAATACTTTGTTACCTTAGGTTACACAAGTAATACGCAATAACGATAATAGGAAATCAATTCGAGAAAAAAATCAATGTTCTGAGAGATAATTTTGCATTCGCAAACTGAAAGGTTAGATAGAAACGAAGTCTTAAATTTGAAAACCATAAAATGTTCAAACAAAAATTCCCAGATCAGCCACAATTGAACTCCAACTATGCGACCGTGATACCACATTTTGTAGACGTACTGTGCCACAGTAGATTCTATGACACTTTTATGTAACGGGAAGTTAAGAGGTCATTGATCAAGAAGAAAAGTAAGCGGTCATATCTCGCCGAGTCCCCTATCCCTTTTCGAGTACGGAAATAAGTTCCACTATAACTTCGCAGTTCATCTGCGCGCGGAAATGAGATTGACATCTTGGAAAACTTCGTGTCAGTAGTTGAGCAGGAATCCAACTTCTTCCATTTCCGTGGATCGGATCGATATACGTAACTTCCTCTCTAGAGGGGAGAAACGTCACACAAGACTACAAAAGTACTACGTCAGAAGTTTCAAAGACTTATCACGTGGTTTTTGTTGTCAGACATCATTACGGTTTAGCTTTGTAAGCACACACTTCTCGTTTTCTCTAATGTATTTGCTTAAGAAGCAGTTACGAACTACAAATGACCACTTGTATCTCAAGGTTCGATGTTGGTAGTACACACATCCATACTCCATACTAATGAATAGATGCGTAAATGAAAGTGTCTGTCTGTCTGTTTGCTACCTGATCACGACTAAACCACTGAACCGATCGTCATGAAATTTTAACTAAGAGATAGTTTAGATGTCCAGGATGAACATAGGCTAACTTTCATTTCAAAATTGTGTGATAAAAAAGATAGAAATGGTTTTGGACAATAAATGCCGATAAAATCGGGAAAAAAGAAAGATATTTCTTTACGCTGTCTCGATAGGTGTCAACCATGAAAGGCGACAGTGTTTGTGTCAAAGAGTTCTACAAAAAAGTCCGCGACAGCATGTGCCTATCAACAAAAATTAACCTAAATGATCGATAAATCGTTATTACAAATTGAAGTGTTAAAATACTTCAATTTAAAATAGCTATTTAAGAAGGAAAAAATCAATCATCATCTAATTTAATGCATTACATATTTTGTGCACTCAACAAAGAAAAGAAAAGTCTTTAAATCGTAAAGTTTCCACGAATAGTTTAGATTTTACAAGAACTTTAATGAAATTGTGCAGAGTCGCATCTTGTCTCTCGGTTGTGAATACTCGACCGCCGCGGCTCCCCCCAGATGGAGTATAGTGCACAGAGTCACTTTTTGTATTAAATTTGTGTTATTCTGAATTTTTAAAAATTGTGATGTTATAAATGTTTCTAAAAACCAGTAAGTAAACGTATTTTGATCTTACGATATACATAGATTTTATTTTTCCCTGAGTAAAAGAAAATTAGTCTAAGAAAAATCGCGGGCAGCGCCAGGCAATCAGCTATAGTTATTGTATGAAGAAGATGCAGTCATGCTTTCCAATTTTTTGCGATTTATTGATTCATAAGGCTTTTTTTTTTGGTCACGTGGTAGCCATCATCAATGCCGCTACAAAAACAGATATGAATAAAAGCAGTTTTGTGAGTGTCATATTAAGATTGAAGAAAATTTTGCAATACATTGAAACATTAATTACTAGTTACTATATACAATATTACTTAAGACCACGTAGAGGACAATATATTTGTTGACTCCCTGCAATCAAACAAGGGATCATCCCATACTCCGTCTCAAGATTCGAGTTTAATTATAAACAATAATATAAATTAGACTGCCGCCCTTAGGTCAGAATCTAGAGAATTTATTTATAAAATCCGCTCAGGTCTCATCTCTTGCGCTTACGTTGGGGTTGTTATCCGTTACTCAACCCCTTCCCCATTCTCATTCATTCAGACCTTCCGTCCAGGATGCTTATTCTGAATTTCTAGGACAAATCCCCATACAGGGAATGGAAATACTGAATGATTGTGGAACGTGAACGGGTGATGTAGAGGAAAAACCGCAGTGATCAGACCGGGAGATTCCGGGCTCAATTGCTGACTCGTCACCATATTCATTTAACCGTAAGTTATATGTATTAATTTCCACGTCTAGGTACACAGAAAAATATATTCGTTTTTTTTTTTTTGGTGTGTGGGGCTTTACGGCTCATGTCGACATCAAAGGTCATTGGAGCCCGAAAAAAATATATTCGTAATTCCAAACACGTAAGACGAAATCGTGAGAACGTTTTAATTAGTCCGGACCTTGCAAAAGATGATGTAAAAATGCAAACTGAGATCCAATGTAAAACGAGGAGTATCTCGCAAACGCGAAAGTGAATCTGTCTTCCGTCTTCGCCAAAGCACCTCATTTTTCTTCTTCTCCTCGTCTGTTTGACACGTGACGTATGGGGGAGTGGAAGCGTCAAGGCGAAGAGAGGGAGAGGGATAGGATGAAGGAACCTGTGGGGAAAGTGCGCCCGCGACACGAGGGTCACGGTTTATTTATCACGGCAGCAAAGAGACGAGTTTTTTGTCAAGCCACAGAAGGTGAGGCAGAGGGGGCTGTCACGGCGCGCACATGTACAACAGCGCGGAGAGGTTTGGTCGAACAGGTTGGGTTCCTAAGAAGTGAGGATATGAGTCTGATTGATCGAGAAAGGTTGTATTCGAAATTAGCGTCACAGATATAATTTTCAGAATTACTTTCTTAGACCCAGTTTCATCAAGTTCGTTAAACGATTTAAACGCGATTTTCTGTCCAGTTAATCACGATTATTGAAATGCTCGTTTCACCAACTACTTGTATTACGATTTACGCTTAACACTAGTGGGCCAATCACGATTTTCTTCAGTACTGCAAGAAATATGGCGTCCATCCTCGTTCGCTCGTGGCTCGATTTATAGGTTATGTTCAATCGCACGAGGGAAGCCCGCTGCTGCCTCTGATGGCGCTGGAGAGCAACAAGATCGTTTATCGCCCGTCATTTGTCTTCAAGTTACCCACAATGCAATGCAAAACTACTAACAACCTTGTGAGATCTTGAAAAACACCGATTAACCTAATCGACGATTAGTTTTGCTTGGGGAAACGCATGCAATGTGTTTGCGATCCCATTTACCTAATCACGTTTAAGTAAATCGTGGTTATTCTACATTTGGTGAAGTTGGGCCTAAGAGAGGATTAAATTATCTGTGAGATAATATTTCGATTATCTTCAGATCTTCAAGAACAGGCACCTGGAGAGTCATTATCAAATTTGCGCGATGATGTTCAATGTGGTAAATGATGTTATTCTCTCAATAACTCACTAACAAATCGAAACAACACAGACAAACTTAAGAATTGACTTTTGTGTACATTTGGAAAAGAAAATAAATCCCGACGTTATTTACACACGACGCTTCACTTACGGTTTCTGAACATTCAAAATTTTGAAAATAATTAAAATATATATGTATAATGTACATTAAATTCTAAGTACATATTGCCATACATTATTTCCATACGTCGTACTGTAACAAGAAATTACATCTGTGGTGAAGACTATAAAATAGAAGATATGTCAAAATAATTATTTTAATGTATACTGAATATATTTTATTTACAATTGTGATATTTCTTATTATCACTCAATTTTGGAAGGGTTGTGGACATCTTAACTATGGTTTTTCTCCGGTTTTCTTTTATCACTGTTCAATAGTATGTTTCTTCTGGCTACTGAGGAGTGAAATACTGTTCCACGTGGTGATTCGAAGTTTCATATAAATTTTTTTTCTGGGGATGCTATTTTATTATTTACATCAAATAATTTCAAAACAAGTAAACCTTTCGCATTATGAAATTGATATTTCTTCAAATAAATATTACTTTATTTGAATCTTCCTGTTTTACACTTTGGCGGAAACAATCCAACTGTTGTTTAACCTCGATGTAAAAGGTACAAAGTCATCTCGTTAATCTATTCTAGTACCGCAATCATCCGGCAGATCGCTGATCTACTTTCCGTGTACGAGGACCTCCCAACAGAGCTGCTGCAAAGACTTGTTGTTTATTAAAGTCCTGGGGTGACTGACCGTCTCGAGGAAATATTTGCAAGTTTAATGTGAGGTTTCTTTGTCTCTTGGCTTCAACTGTAAGCAATCCGTTCACTTAATTGCCCAACAATTCTTCCTAACACACTAAGCTCTTTCGCACAAAAGACATAAACTTGGGAGAGGGGGTTCAGGGCACAGGAAAATACAGTGCGTTTATTTAAAGTAATGGTGGTACACAGCAGTAACCCCAAGTTAGACAGATTATAATTCAGTTTATGGGGAAGTACCACGAAAATGAATTTACGGGACACGAATTGAGTTTCAACATAAAAGTTTAAGAAGAAACAGTAACTCGTGATCACATTTTGAAAATTCAAATTTTCTGTCGTCGTACCCAGAGAAAAAATAAGTACATCATAAAAATCGTCTCAAAAATTTGTAATAAAGCATATATTGAAACAAAAATACACATATATTCTAAAACGAGTGTATAAATATCTATGTTGGTATGGGAGTCATTTCCTGGTCCTTTTTCTCCGATATGCTAGGCTCAAGACAACAGACACTTTTAAATTCAATTTAGAGGAAAGAACTTTAATCCTATTAAGATTGCTTAGTTAGTCAAGGTACACTGTTTAAGGAATGTCATTATTAGTTAATAAACAAGGCATTGGAGAAAAAGAAATCCGTTGTTACATATTCCCAAGAATCTCTTCGATGTATAGTCGAAAATTTAGTGAGTACTCTCGTAAAATGTTACATAGAGAATTAGTTTTTTAATGAGAACCTACACGTTAACTTCCGGAAACAGGAATGAACAACACTTGGACCCATAGTCTACCACAATGCAAACTACTTTCCACGGTATTTACTTGAAGTAGTATCAAAATATGAAAGAATAATAAAACATTTGGACACATGCTATTCCAAATCGTTGATGTATTGTATCTTTGAATATACCGAACAAACAGGTATTAAATATTCGAAAAACTAGGAGACAAAGAAAAGTATTTTACCCAAGAGATATATGTTTTCATAAATATAATTTAGAATTATTGTATCAAAACACAAAATAAAAGTTGAGTAACAAACAGCAGGTGGATTTTAAAACACAATGCAACAAATAAGATAAGTATTTGTGTAAATAAGATAATGGTGCGATGTACAGAATGAAACACGTTTGTCACTACAAAAAAATAATGAACATAAATATCATTGAAGAATTTTCGTGGTTGCAGCCGATATCTTATGAAAATTGTAATTCATGTTAAGGAAACTAAATGAAATTATCTTCCGTCTTGTACTTGTTATCAGATCCATTTTCACATAATCGTTGTCCATTTACTCCCTCACTGTTTTTTCTAAATGAATTCTCTGATTGAATCGAGATTTAACAATTTATATTTAATTAAGACCAAATTATTTATGTTGATCCCATGTTATTGAGTAAGTTTATTACAATTAAATGAATAATATAAAAAATATAAAAATTTCTTCGTCTATAAAAGGTCGTAAGTTTTTAATAATTTATTTAATTACATAACATAATCAACGTTAATATTAGTAGAATTAAGTTTATTACATTGTATTTTAAAGTATTCTTATCTTTCTGTATTTAGATTTATTCATTCTTTTTATATTGTACATTGCATATTTTAGATTTCTTGTATATTTATTTTGTTTATTGTTGTAAAATACTTATGATCTGTAAAGCTCCCTGAAACATGTCTGTTTTACAAGAAGACATATTAAAATTGTGGAAGATAATTTCATTTTGTTTCCTCAACATGAATTATTGAAAGAATAATATTATTCTTTAGATTATTTCGCAGTTTTTCTTGGCCTTCTTTATAATTTTTTAGAGTCAAAGAAAATAAAGCTCTTAACCCCCTTCTACTCCGATTAACATTTAAAATAATTCAGTTTGGTTTGAAAACAAAAAAAAATTTTTTTTTGAACATTGTAGTGTATGTGTTGACAAATTTGATGTAAGTATTGATTGGCATATACGTTTGGAGTACTCAAAAAGTTCCCCTCCGCTCTTTGGTTTCGTCCGCAGGGTCATAGGAGCATGTCCCCATAGAACAATGAACGCGACAGACGAATTAGCGTTGTACTTCGCTTGTGCATTATTCACCCCCTGTCGCCAACAGCAGGTCTGCAACCCCGTTGAAACCTTCATTACACCATCCGGCTGACGTAAGGGTTGTTGTGGAGGGGTGCGTGAACATCCCCTGCCTTTCTTCCCATCCTCTCGATATATGTCCCTCATGATTTCCTCTTCAGACTCAAACTTCTATATCCTTGGTTCTTGCTTTTCTTTTTTATCTTCTTTCTACGCAGTTGAATTTTCATGTTGCTATGTTCAGACCAAACCCAACCTCCTTCGTCGAAACACGTTGTCGACGAAGGATCTGGGAAGGAGACGGACTGAGTTATCGAAGAGAGGAATACACCAATTCGATGGTGTAGATGTAGATGGGAGAAACTCAGCAATACTTTACTTAGTACGACGAACCGACACATAATTACAAACAACACTCCATTGCAAAATTGGTTCTTACCTATTACAAATGTCTAACGAAGTATGATGAAATTTATTTCATGCCTTTTGGCCGAGGTTCAGGCCATGAGGGATCTTCCATCTAACCGTTGGACTTGGGTAAGGGAATTGGGAAGGAGAGATGTTCGGTTGCCGGACAACTTATGGTACCGAAACAACATTTGTCTAGAATAGGTGAGGGTAACCCCAGCTGAAAACCTCACCTAGTTCAACAGGGTTTGAACCCGTACACTTCCACTCAGAGTAATCGTGGAAGCGAATACTCTACCATAAGACCACAATTTTCATCTCCTCTTTTATTTGTTACAATTCACTTCCTCAATACTCCTCGAATCTATGGGAATTTTTTACTGTTCTTTTACTAAATAAACTAGTAAAACTAATAAGATTATTAATTCTGGGCAGATAGCATTAGCAGAGAACTATATTTATTGATTTTGAAACAGCGTTATATATTTAGGCATTCGTGGACTTCCACATCAATGGCTAATTTCTTATTTAAAAGATAGATATCAACAGGTCGAAATATCCTACACTAAAAATAAAATACTTGAGTGTTCTCTTTCAGAAACAAAGCCACTTACTTGCGGAGTACCCCAAGGTTCAATTCTCGGCCCTATACTCTTTTTATTGTATGTGAACGACATGTCATCATCCACATCAGATTGCAAAATGGTTCTTTTTGCTGATGACACTAATTTACTATGTAAACACGCCAATGCTCAAAAAGTTTTGTCTAACCTTTCGACTTGGTTCCATGCAAATCGTCTCATTGTAAACACTGACAAAACAGTGTCTATGTCATTTCACAATAGTATCACAAAATCTTTACCCCAGGTTTCTCTTTCTTTAAACGGAACACAATTAAAAACTGTTACAAATACAAAATTCTTAGGTCTCCATATTCAAGACAACCTCAAATGGAATTGTCACATTGACAATCTTAATTCCCAATTAAGCAAATTGTGTTACGCATTCCGAATCTTAGTTAACGCAGTTAGTCCACGTATTTCCCGTTGCGTATATTTTGCAAACGTTTACTCCCATTTACGTTACGGCATTACCTTCTGGGGTAATTCCGGTCAGAGTATTCAAACTTTCAGAATTCAGAAGAGGATAGTTCGGATAATTTGTAAATCTCACCCCCGAAACTCTTGTAAACCTTTATTCAAGGAATTAAATATCTTAACACTTCCCTGCATTTATATTTATGAAACAGTCGTGTTTGTTAAGACCGAATTACTGAAGTGCCACCCTTTCTTTATACGAAACAGTCTCGTTCACGAACACTATACACGCAATAGTAGTAATATTCATCGCCCTAGAGTGTCAACCACTCTTTGCCAAAAAGGACCATATCATTCGGGAATCGTTCTATATAATTCCCTGCCCAAGAATATAAAAGACATTATGAAATTGAATATCTTCAAATCCGCGGTTAAAAACTACCTCCTGCACCAGTGCTTCTACACTGTAAAAGAATTTATTGATTTTAATAAAAGTTAAATTCGTCTTGTACTTTATCACGCCATTGCTGTAGCACTTTTTAAATAACTTATAACAATTTCAAAAACTATTTTCTTGCATGATTGTGTTGCCGTATGGCTCATATTAATTTAGTTTTATGTGTACTCAACTTTGGCACGGTTGTGTACATTAATTCTGTAGCCCCATCCTGGCCCGGGTTTTTCTCCGTTTTTCCTTCGGGTAGAGGCGGATTTCTTATACTGGTTCTCTAGGCTTTGTCTAGGGTTGTGTTTATTGTAATAATAAATCGTGAATTTAGTGTTATTTCAATTCTTATGATTTTTAAACACTATACTCAGAATAATCTATAGTTCCATTATAATTTATACATGTAAATTTTTTGCGCTAAATTACAAACATATTGATATTCTATTAGTATTACAACTCGTAGCTAACTTTTTATCTTATTTAGGAATTTTTGCTGAAATTTTTGAATCCGCCTCTGCCTTAGGGCCCTTGATCGGAATTGATAGGATGGTCCCTTGCTTGCTTCCGGAGTAAATTAGTTTATTGTCCTCCACATGGTCATACGCAGTCTGTACTGCTTTTTTGACAATAAATTTATTAAATTGTGAGAAACCAAAAGTTTTTCCTAGATATTTACACCGTGAGTAAGACTGAATTGACGAATACTGACCCCACCATTTTTTTCTGGAGTAAATTTTGTTTTAAATTAATTAATGTCTCTTACAGTATTTTCTGACAATTAGACAATATTCAATGGATTGTTTCAAAATTATATTTTAAAGAAATATGATAAGATGTTTTCAAGATTCTTTAGGATATAAAAAAGGAAACTGTAGAAATATGAATGCCCTGCTTTTATTTTTACGTTCTCAAGGCAAAATCAGTAAGACACTGAAATGAAACACAGCGGGTTGCCAATTTCATTTTTTAATCTTCCGAAATTCAAGGAAGGCAAAAATAAATTTTATCTTTATGAAAAAGGAGAAAGGATATTCCCTCTAAAGAATATCCGCCTCTAAATGCACTCGGCAGAAGCAGCGTGGAGTCAGCCCCCTTTTCGAAGGCTCCTCCCCTACTGCGTTCCCCAGTGCCATTCTGCATTTCTCTTCGTAATGTCCTAACTTCCCCTAACGGCAGCATCCTCCTTCGACGGAATCGTCAAGATGACACTATCCCTAATGTGATCCATATTAGTACTTTCTTCCCCATTTTTCATTTCCCTTCATTTAAAAAACGTTCAGAATTAGACTGCATACAAAATAAAGAGACAAAATAGAGAAAAATTCTCCAGCAACGGTTTTGTAAAACCAAATTAAATTTGGAGACATGCAAGACGCGAATTCGACGTTAACATCTCTTCAAAATTCTGTTCATGCTCTTTTAATTCTTTGCTTTTAAATATACATTTTTTACATCTGTAAGTCATCATATATTTGTAATATTATTTATAGTACACTTTGAAACATCTTTTAACACAAATAATATATCGATGATTACTCCCTATCTGACTATGAAAACTGTTACAAACACATACCCAAAAAAATGTATTATAAAAAACCACATACCTGTTTGCTATGGAACCACACCATCATCAATAACCTCTGAACACACTACATCTCTACAACCTTCCTGGTGTATAATCTTAAGAAGGCTCAACCCATGGGTGCTTTAGCAAAACATGCTTTGGCAAATCAACACAGTTTTGATTTTCAAAATGCAAAACTTTTATGTGTGGAACCTAATTACAAAAAAAAGATTAATAAAAGAAATGGTTTATATCACTAAGTTAAGTGATAGAACTTGTAATATACAAACTGATACCGACAATTTAAGTAATATGTACAAAAATATTATTGACAAATGGGGTTGGCAGCAGTGGTAAGTTTGTTTCGCCATGACTGAGCTTATGAATTGCCATTTTTGTGTTTGACCTACACCAGGAAGGTTGTAGAGATGGAGTGTGTTCATAGGTTATGGCTGGAGGTTATTGATGATGGTGTGGTTTCATAGCATACAGGTGTGTGGTTTTGTATAAGAGGATATTTTGGGTATGGGTTTGTGTCAGTTTTCATATTTAGATAGGGAGTAATCATCAATATATGATGTGTTAACAAGATGTTTCAAAGTGTACTGTAAATAATGTAAATTGTGTTTGTTCATTGTAACCCTGATGAAGGCAAAATAAATTGCCGAAACGTTGGCGTTGTAAAACGAAGAATCCCTTTTTTATTGTTGACCAATCCTCGAAGATATATTTCTGTTGTATCTTTTTAAGACCTCTTGACTTCATAAAATATTGGGGAAAAAATTATATGTACAGCGATCAAAATTTGATTTTGAATGTAAAACCACCAGGAAACACATTCACACGAAATATCGATCTTAACTGTGCAAAAATAAAGAAATAATTTCAACATTAAATAGCTGGATTATATTAAACTTCCAAACTGGATTAATGGTCTCGCTTATTAATTAAAATTAAGAGCAAACCCGTGCTGCGAATCAAAATGATGTATGATTATTTGCAATGTGCAAAGACAATACGTCTCTGAACATGAAACATTTTCATTGTTTGAAGGGTCATTAATTAGTTAATCCGCTTGCTACTGGTTAATAAATTCTTCATTCATTTCATTGTTTTTCGTCCCCGACAGTGAAAAATTAATATCATTACGCGCAAGTGATACCAATCACTGAAAGTGAAATAAATGGACAAACAAATCAAATAAACAGTTATAGGAATCATTCCATGAACGTATTGATTTCCCAAAATATCGTTCATGACAATTTACGCAATGAAATGTAAGTAAGCTGTTTTATTCTTCACATCAAAATTTCTGTGAAATCTTTCAAAGTAAATGTGCTCCTAAAAACCCTACCCGTGTACTTCGCGGAGGGTGAACTAGAGTTTTTCCACAATTACTAAATCCTCGGCACTAGAGAGAGGAGATGTGGCCAGCATCTTGCTCGGGTCGGTTTGACCCAGTCATATTCATTTTACAGAAGGCTGAGTAGGTCTGGGTGTCAGTCTGGTCGTCGAGGTATGAGGAAAAGTTGTATTCACCGGGAATCGAACCCCGGCCAATCCTGACTGCTCCCTACGTACTGAGGAGATAAAACGTGTACTCATTCTAAAGCGGGCTCGGTGGGACTGGGATCTAATGTGAAACATTGTGTCTCGAAATTTACTCTATTTCCTACGACCCCACACATATTTGTACCCGGAAGATTCGCAAACCTTGGTAGACCGATAGTATATCTGGCAGTTAAAAACAGAGCGTGAATATTCCGTAATTAGGGCACCTAACATCCGTATTTAACACCCTTGCACATATTATGAAAATTATACCTCGCTCACCAAGATTTTAAATAATCCAAATCACTAGAGTTTCTTTTTCGTGGAACTACGGGAAGGAGTGGTTTGAGTTTTTTTGATAAAATGTAATACGGAGAGAGAGAGAGATTCAATTGATCCTTCTCCATCTCATTCTTTTGATCTAGCACTTTTCCTGTCCCTCACCCAGCAACATCCACCGTTAGTGCGCTCTTTCGTTTCACTACTTGAAGACGGCCGTTTCCATAACAACCCCCATCTCAATATGATTCACATTATTTTTTCACGGTATTTTACTTTCGCCATTTGAAAGCAATACTCAACATTGAATACATATTAAAGAAAGGAGACCCAAGAAAAATAAATAAGCTTTTAATACGATTTTCGTTCACAGTTAGGTGATTACAGTGAAGAAATGATTGCGGTGGGAAGTTTGCTTCGTATTTTCAGTCAGCCTTATCGTCGTCAAAGTTTATTTCATTCCCTAAATTGCACAAATATAATCACAGATAACGTTAACAACCAAACAAACCCTATAGTTCCGTAGCGTGTGTGACGAATAATATACCGTTAAGGTAGTATTAGCGTCGGTATAATTAAATCACTAAATAGGCGTAAATGAAGAAACATTATTGTGATTTCGACTTGAAAAACATACCTCACTGGTCATTTAAATGAAATAATTATGGGAGAAAAACTTATTTTTTTAAAACCACTTACAAATCATGAAAGCGATAGCTGTAATTTGTGCTACATTATCCACACTAGTTTTACATCGCTTTAATCTATACGTCACCAGACATTTGANGTGTCTGTACTTAATGCTGTTACGTATTTCAAACAAGTCAAGCGAGTTCCTTAATATTGTTGGTACTATTAACTGATACAAATTAAGTAATGTTCTTTCTCCGTTATTATTCATACTGTTATGTTTTAAAACAATTAAAGTAATAATAAAGATAACAATTATACTACAATTTACGTTCATTGTATAATATAATTAATAAAATAATTTTAGACTTACGACCTTTTATACACGAATAATAAATATAATAATAATAATCGTCCATAAAAGGTAGTAAGTCTTCAATTATTTATTTAATAAAAATTATGCATCTCCGTGATTGGACTACCTGCGAATGCTACTCCCACCTTCAGCTCTCCGGCAGGTGACCAGAGAGACGAACGAGCAGCGAGTGGCTTGTAAATGGAATCGTGTACCGTGAAACGCAGACTGCAAGTGCAAAGAGAAGCTTACAAACTCCCTGGAACGTTTCGGCGTTCCGGGCTGCTCACTGTGTGTTAGATTTTCCCTTTGTGTTGCTTACAGCGAGCATATCCTCTACGTTGTTTCATCCTGTGTTATGGTCATTACGTACAATATGGAAGTCGAGTATCTGGTTTGGAAACTTTTCATTTTTACCCCATAATATCATTCTTTTATTGCTGATCCAGTTCGTTTTAAGGGTTTTGTACTTCGTTTTCAAAAGAGAAAATAATAAATACGGGTTAAAATGTTTCAACCCCTTTCACAGTTTTTTGTTGTTGTTGTTGATGCAATAATGTCGTTTTCCACAAGGTACATACTTTCCACACAAAAAATCCGGAGCACTCATCTCAAATTCTACACTATCATGCACATAATATGTTTACATACGTATATTTTTTCCTCGGAAGAATCCTACCAATTTTAAGAAAATTGACAGAACATAGGTATTTTCAGAAGGAAAAGCGATCTAATACGGTCTGATTTCCGAATATAATTTTTAATAATTTTCTACTGAAGGAAAGCCCCGTCCAGTGCTCGCTCAAGAACCCAAACACTCCGGGTTCAGCTCCTGACGGAACCAGGAAACGTTCGTAGCTTTTTCACCACTTTAATGTCCCAGTTCATAGACGACTGTGACGAATAAAAAGCGAACCTTCTTCTATCCACCTCCTACTACTCCTAGTATCACTAACTTTTACTATTACTAACTACCAACACCTCCATGTGGGCCAAGTTGTTGGTAAAGTCAGCGAAGCGGTTCCTATACTAACAATATCACAAAATGTTTTGATCATTTTACGATGTAGTTAGATCACTAAAGTCACATCAATATCTAGTTTGATAGTTGAAAATAGAGTAGAAAAGTTGGACGACCCGAACTCACATACGAAGACTCGTCAAACAATCAATTGTCCTTGTTTTGGAATTTACTTCAAATCACACGAGTTTGTTGTAATTCATTCAGATTGTTTCCTAGTACATTCAGTGGAATATTTCTTTCGTATATTTACCTCTTTCTTCCTCTCTATGTCCCCCCATTCGTCATGTCCCATATATTCACCCCATTCTCATCAAGCTCCAAAGTCTGCATTCGAACTAATGCGATTCCACATTAGCGGGTTTCCTCAGGGCTCCCTTTTCCTTGCTTTAAAAGAACAATCGAAAAACGAACCCCGAAAGAAAGATACGAAAACGAGGAGTTATACGTTTCCATATGAATGCGAATTTGATGGTGGAGGTAATAATTCGCAATAAAGGAATAGAAATGAAGGACTTGTAATTCACAAGGGGACTGTGTATTGTTTGTTCCCCTCGTCGATATCCCCCAAACGGATGCCCTGTAGACCCATCTCGTTTCCTCTCGCGAATGTGAGGTTATATGTGGAAATAGTGAGTTGAAGTTTCCCTTTTCTGTACCTCTTCCTTCCTGTTTTTTATTTTAACACCAAACGAAAAGGTATTACCTTCATACATGTTACACGTGATAAAGAATCATTTGTATTTCAAAAGGAAGCGTGTCTGTGTCTTAGCGTTGATACAAAAAATCTACTGTTTTAATCCGAGCTTGATGAAAATGTGAACACTTGGCGTTCAACATCTCATTTGGAAAAACACAACTTTTTCTTATTTTTAAACTTTAATTGTTCTGTTTACATCTGTCATAATTATATCACTAAATCATCAACTTTTACGACCGATCTCACCCTTAAAAATACGAATACCAGTGAGGAATCGTTGTGACCGAAATATATTCCCAAAAGTTTGAAGAAGGTCGTAAAGTTGATAATTTCAGCATTTAAAGCGGAATATTAGGGTGTTTCTGAACACGCACTGCCAGAGTACAACTTACTTTTTGAAGACATACTTCAAATCACATATCCTTTAATATAATATTTAGGTTTATTACTTTTATGCATTAAATTATAACAATGAAATAATCAGTAATGTAAGAAAAATCTCCCATGAAACGGCGAAGTGGGTTACAGTTAAGGATAAATATGACAAATTATGGAATAGGTAAAAGATTTCTACAGTAGTGGTTTTCTTTTATTCTGTTGTTTATCAACAATCTAACGCGAATTAACATTTAATTTGTATAAAAAGTGGGTTTTTGTTCAACTATTTTTTTCTAAATCGTCATTGATGTTGGTAAGAAAAATCTAAACGGAATTTCGAAACATCTTGGATTTACCGTGAAAAACGCCTTTTCACCATTTCGAGGTTTCAAGTCTTTTGGCCTCACCGCAGCGCGGTTGACAAAATAAGGCTTATTTACTTGATAATCTTATGGTATACACTCTGCATATCATCACCAGTTATGGCAGGGACAAAATTAAATACATCTATTGTAAAATAAACAGATAAAATAGAGGCTCAGAACACTAAAAACCTGGCTTCTGATATATACTCGTGCACAGGTTGACACATAAAAATTAATGAATAAAAATATATTCTAAATTTCGAAGAAATCGATCACAGATCCACAGAAACACAGAACCTGATAATATATGTACCAAACGTCGGAGCTCTTAGCCTTAAATATCGAGGTAATTTTCAATTATTTTTTCAAGTCATATTAAGTGCCTGATATGTGTGTGTTAGCGTTCACTAAATAAAATAAAAACGAACATTCTTAGTCGACTGTTAAACAATCAGCTGATTTTTATTATTAATTTAGTGCATTAAATATCAAAATAAATTTCTAACAAAATGTTGTGCTTGCCGTTTAATTATAATGATTATATCTTTGATTATGACTAACGATAATACAAATCAATTTAATGATGAATTAAACATAATTTTTTTTAACAACAATGTAACTCGGGAACTGTGAACGTCTTCTATGAACGGTTCTTCATCATCTGAGTCAACTCCACGAACGACTTACCGAATCCCCGGAAGGCTCCGTACATTATGTGTGGCGGGTTAGCATATCCACAGGAGACCCACCAAGCAATTTAGCTTTGATAAATGAGTTTCCCAGAATACAACCCCACCAAATCATTTTCTGCCGCTCGCAGTCACTGAACGAGTAAGAGTTTACCCTTTCAGTGTGAATTCAATGTCGTTTCGTCAATGAATCCGTGAGAAGGAACATTGAGAATAGACGCAATTCGGAAGTTTTTCGCGTTCCAAACATTCATCTCCCAAATGAATTGGGGCACAGTAAATAAAGTGAAACTTGAAAGATTAAACACATTTTAAAAAGAAATGTAGAATAATGTAATAATTTTATCTTTGCTATCATATTTTTACTTTCTCATATACGTAGTACGTAGAATATTTTGTAATCGTGAAAAAAATTCGAAAACGAGATTTCGACGGAATTCCGTTTTTGTTATCCCTGATTCAGAAAAACTGTTTTTTTTAATAACATCCACCGTGCGCAGCGATTCTGAGTAAAAGGGTGAACATATTTAATTCATATTTCGTATATACGTTACAATTTTCCTGTTGTCGATGCACGTGCTCTGATATTTCTTTTACTTTAAAACAAACGGAACTTCACATGAAGGTCAAAGTACTCTTTTGAATGTTCTCAAAAACATCTCCAACGATTTTGCTTAAATTTTTTGTACGTAAAGTACAATTAGTATGCATTACACAAGCATTAGCGGTATTTCACTTGAACGTTTGGTATAAACGCAGTAAAATAATTTCTGTCTGCTACACTTACACATTTGTTTACTGTTTCAAGGAGCTTGAATAATATTTTGCAGTGTAAATGGGCCAAGCAGACGCAGAATACTCTTTTCGTAAACTGAAATGAAAGATATGATAATGATACGAGGACAGCGAACGAAAATACGAAAATACATCAATTTCTGTCTACAACGAATTTACATTTACATAATACTTTAACGATACTTTTGTCACTCTAAGCTGCAGATGGAAAAACGTATATGAGATAGTTTGTGCGATGGTTTTGCACCACTATTTGCCTTTATAATGAATTTGAAATTTTTCGTTAGAAACGAGAGAGATTGAGAAGTACCTTCAAGTTAAGACGTGAGATAATATATGATATGGAAATGTATGAGAAATGGATTTATTTCTCAGAAAGTTTTGATTGTTTCAGTATCCAAACGACAATACTTTAATAACTGATTAATGCGACACGCAACAAAGATAAATAATGGAATTAAAAAAAAGATAACAAAACCACAACAGACTTCAAAATATAAATTTGAATATGTTATATTTAAATGTGTTAACAAACGTAACTTGTTTATGTACACATATTTACAAAAGAGCATACATTTTGACACAATGTAACAATAAGTCATATGTAACATATGCAATAACTTTCCAAAGAATGCAAAAGAAACGTTAAGGAGAAACAGGTTGGTGCCTTGAGGAACGTCTCAGTATTTTGCTAAAATAAGTTGTATTTCTGAATAGGTATTAATTATAAACAAAACTCTTGGAAACTGTGACACGCATCTTATGTGGTAAATTTCACGTTATGGTTCAGTCATGGTTCAAAATTATTTAGTCGAACCATGAGTCGCTCAAATTTTCTGCCCTGGAGATTCCAATTTCAAGTTTTCATAGCCAATATTCTTTTTTACGTGGCTCCAAGGAAAGAAACTATATATTTCTTTCATTACCTCCTAACAAAATACTCTTCAAAAAATATAAATATATTTATTTCATAGAAATTTTTTTGAGGAATGGAAATATACTGAAAACTTCATAAGTGAATCCTTCATTGGTTGGGAAATCAAACATTGACGACAAAATTGTTAGTATTTCGAACTCATTTGACGAATTTTCTTTATAATTTTCGATATACTTTTCAATGAATTACAGGTGCTTAGAACGACACACTCTTCAGACAAAGAATTCCTTAGAGCATGTTGTCAGGCGAATGAAATGTAACCAGTAACAATTGCAACAGTTACTTCCCTTCTTGAATAGACTACAAGTTATGGTGGATCTAAAAGTCTTTGATAACAAAGACGGAACAAAACGAGACTTGGAGAAATACAGTTTGAACTGGAGCCTCGAAATTTAGCTTCGCTAGGTAAATGTTTAAAAAATCATATAGCACACACAAATCATATGTGTATTTGACTCACTCCTTTTATACCATAGAACTCGTGTAAAAATGGAAGATATCGTATACATAAAATACTTTTGTACTTATAAAAATCTGTGAATAAAATTAAGTGGGGAACTTCGTGTACTATATTTTAAGGAAAGGTGAATCACTCTTCAAGTGAAAAGAGGTATCCTCGATATCTTCTCCTATCTACACCACTCTTCACTGCAATACCCTCCCACTTGTAAACTCGCATCTCGCGTTCCACAACCCTTGTGTTCCACAGTGGGACGAATCCTAATCTAAAAGGATGAAATAAATATGTTTTAGATTAATTTAATCATCTGAACGTTTAAATATAAAAAGTCAACTACCAAATACTAAAACAATATTCCCATGGCCTCATGACTTGAACCCCTTCATAATAAGGAAATAAATTCAATAAAAAGAAATTAAAAGACTGGATTTTAGCAAATGAATTTAGTGGCACCCAATTATTTGAATAGGGTCATGTTGTTCCATATAATTAATAAGTTTTGCAATAAAATGGTATGTATATATTTGATTCTGTTAGTACACATCTGGAATGTATTTTAAATATTTAAAATATTCTTATTCTTTCTTTTTCTTAGTTGGTACCTACCCCCCTCACACCAGATCTATGTACAGGTATTTATTTATCTCTGTAGGATTAATGCTATTACATAATTCAATTACTTTTTGATTTTTATATAATAACATTTGATGTTAATGAATAAACACAAATAAATGTATGAGAATTTGTTTTTGTCACTAGGTTGAAGTTTTGACCCACCGCGCTCTGCCAGCCTCCTGTGATCAACCCTCTTCCGCTGCCGTCGTCGTGGTGACACCCACCCCTTCACTCGCACCCCTTGAGCGCTCACGTCACGCACCCCCACCCCTAACCCCTGTCTCTTCGCCTGCGCACGCAACCAATTACGTCAGATTTCGCGCGCACCCCTAGCGATAGCGGTGCTGTTGTCGCACGGGGAGGGAAGGGGGTGAAAGTGGAGGACGTTAACCAATGTTCGTACCTAGGGGGGTTGGATTTGAATGCAGTGCCAGTGCTGAGTAGCCGAGGATATAAGTTGTTACGTGAGTGTGGTGCAGACAGGAAAAAACGGCCTTCGTTGAGATCTTGGGTTTGATGAAGATTTTTTTTTTTTCATTTTTTGTGTGCGACTGTATGTGCCACATATGGACAGATTCAGGGCCAGTTTTCCGGGATCAGGTCAGCACCCTCTCTTGTAAAAACGTAACCTGCGCACTTTACTTGTATAGAGTAGTAAAATATTTTCCTATCCAATCGTAAATCACCTGTGAACTGCATCTCCTCCCTCCACCACCCCCACAAAAAAAAATCCTGGATCTGCCACTGGTGCCTTATGTACGACTCAATACGATTATTATACACCATTCCGGCCCGATACACAACTTTTAGCGGTCTACAACAAATAGTTTGCAATATACGGCGTTTAATACCTGCACAGCATGGTGACGTACGTGTTCTTAAATATTAGAAAAGTCTGTAACTAAAATATCAAAAGAAACTGATATTTTCAGTTTTGACGTACATTTAAAAAGGTGTCAAAAATTATAAAAAAATCTCAGATGTCAAAGCTGATTTGATATTTAATGACCTACCAATCTTCCCATTATCATGATATCCGATCGCCATATTTCTATAATGTCTTCACGACGTACAAAGTAGCCGAAAACCAGAAAATCGTTTTATACTTGTCTTGGCGTAAAGGTACGGCCTCATGATGTCATAACCTATTTTAAGAATATAATTTTTTTCCCCTTTGTTTTGACATCTGACAAGTTCATTCTTACCTAAGAAACATCTTCAGAGCTCGGAGTTTTAAATGGCCAACCAATTAAAATTCTAATTACCGAAGAATATTGAAACGTTAGAGGAGTTAATCGAAGGTCCAGAGAATCGTCGAGGTAAAAGCATTTCACACAAACAAAAGAAACCAATAATGCGACAGCCTGTTTATGCTATAAGCTGACGATACCACAGCCTGAAAGTAATAATAAACAATTATTACAAATTTTATTGTAAATAAAGCAATTGCAAACTGCGCATTACCACTTCGAGAACAATAAACTAAGTTACTCTCCGGAAACAAGCAAGGGACCATCCCATCAATTCCCATCAAGGGCCCAAGGGTAGTGGAGGATTAAAAATTTATAAAAAGAAATATTTAATAAATATGTAATGTCATCCATTTATTATTCCAAAATGAATTGTACATATTGTGTGCAGTAAAAATTCGAGGTTAATAAAAACAAAGCTATTAATTACATTCCAGGTCTTGGAAAGTTCGTCACTAACCGAAGGAAAACCGGAGAAAAACCCGAGGTAGGATGACAAATACTAAAGTATGACGATGCTACAGCCTGACAATTTCATAACCTAAAAACGGTATCGCGAGGATGACAGAAATACTGGATCCCACATTTTTTAAAGTGGGAAAAATACTTCTTTTTATTGCTTTCAATCCAGACAAAGCAAATGCCTTCATGCATTATTTTGTTCGACATATCTGCATGTGTACGTTTTGCATTTTCATTTGGAATAACGTTGTGCTGAGAGAATTGTTCACGTGCGTAACAACAGTAATCATAAACACAAAATTTCATTAGTGCCCCTCGGTAGAGAGAGGGTTCGCAGGGTGTTGTTACGCAGGGGGATGAAGCTGAGAGAACGGAGGGGGAGAAGAGACGTAAATGCAGGAAGTTAACCAATTCTTCCTCCCTTGTGCCGGTTTTGAATTTGAATGTATCTGAGTTACATTACATATTCATATGAAAGACGTTATTGAGATGTCTCTATATGGAAACTTCGTAAATATCTTCCTCTTCGTTTACTTTCTTACAGTTTGAGAGTAAGAGAATTATTTCGATGAGGTTTTTAAATGGGGTTTTCTCAATCACTACTGATATCACGTATAGACAGATTTCTTCATCACGTACCGAACTACTTTTATTCTTATCTTAGGAGAACACTGAAATGTTTAATCCGCCTCTGAATTAGGGCCTTTGATCGGAATTGATGGGATGGTTCCTTGCTTACTTCCGGAGAGTTAATTAGTCCACATGGTCATACGCAGTTTATAACTTCTTTTTTGACAATAATTTTTAAATTATAAATTAATACAGTTTATAGAAACATTCTCAACATGTGTTGAGCTATGAAGTTTTCAGAGGTTTTCCGCATCCAATAAAACGGTCTTACGCACTTTGACAGTCCACACTTTAGTACTTTGATATGGTTTTGTAACGGGGATTTTTTTTACATTTTATTCCTATGTGGAATTAGATCATTAACGTTTTAAGAGATATTCCTTACTTAATAAAATACTCATCAGTCAGTATAGATTGAGAGCACGCGAATGATTTTACGTTATGAAGTTCAGCTCATCTTTCAGTCAGAGATAAGCCCATAGTATACATCTCATTGCGATGTAAGCCAAGTAGTTTTCAAAGGTTTTCCTCATCCAATAAAAGAATTTTGAGAAGGTCCCAACACATCCATTTGCCGTAGTTTTGTAGGAGCGTTTTGGCTCAGATTTTCATTTTCTCTACACAACGTGATCATAGAGCTTTCCACATTTTTCACTCACAAGAATTAAATCTTAAGATATTTGAAAATGTGATACTATAATTTCGTGGACCTACATACGCACACTATGAGATAATTTAAACAGATTTTTTTAATCGCGGCTGCTAACGTTAAAGTATATGCAATAGCCCGTGTGGCGGTTATTAAAGCAAATATGGTAGGGAAACCTGAAAGAAATAATATCCTGCAGATATAATTACATTTTTTCAATTACAATGTTTAGTTCCCTAGTTTGCTATAATTACTAGCAAAAATAGCACTTGCACAGAATATCATAATAAGTTGGGTAACAGAATAATGAAATACGTGTAGTAAAATATGTGCATTAGTTCGGCTCCATCACTTGTTTACGAAATGCTGAAATATACGAGTAGAGATAACCACAGCTTCCTCTAAACACAGCTGACCACTAAACACAACTCGTGAAATGAATTTTATTGTGATTCGAATGTCACAAAGTACAAACTGTAGAGTGATAAATCTGGGTAATAAACTGGCTATAAAGCTAGTGAAACAAACCAATGAGTGGAAGTTAGAATTCGATGGTGGTTAAGATGTTCAATTATCGTCATTAGGTCACAAATGTTCCGAATGTGAATTCAGAATTTGTTCCATGAATTAGTGGTAGAAAATAAACTTGACGGGGGTAACTAACTACATAATTAGACCGCATTTCTTTGAAAACTGAAATACAGTGGAGCCTCTGGAACTCGAACCTCAAGGGAAAGGTCATACGTTTCCAGTTTTCGAGTTATAGAAGACTTCGAGGTAAGGTTTTTAATATTATCAATTTCGACTTATAGAAGCATATGTTATTCAAGTTATAGTGTCATTAGAAAATTAAAAAATTGACTTATACAGATTTATTTTACTACTCTTGTATTGTACATAATTACATGTATAAAGATTATTTTACGGTAAAGGAAAAACTTGAAACTATGCACATATTAAAAGTAATCTCTTATTTTCTTTTGAGTCAAGGAATTTACACAAATGACAATTCAATTGTATTTGCGATCGCAAACAAGGCACTTAATGATATTGTCCTCAATATCACTACATCTTTCAATGAAAGTACAAATTCATTTTTTGGAATTGGTTATCGACTACAATGAAAGTATTGCGTCTTGGGAAAAGAATTTCGATTTACTGAGGCCGCAAAGTTTATATATTGCTTTTTTGAGTTATAGATTCCGCTAGATTTGTAGTTCGAGTGTGATATTTATGGGTAGTACATCACAGGGAAATCATATTCAGTTCGAGTTATAGCGTCTACATACTTCGAGTGGTGGGGTTTTTTGTACTTCGACGAAAGGGAATGGCTAATTTCTTCGTCTTAGAGAGGATTTCGAGATAACGTGTTTCGAGTTAAAGAGGCTCCACTGTATAATGTTTGGTTTGAAGTAATCCATTCCTTCCTCTAAATTTGAATCTCACATCCAATCTCAGGGTACTCTCATTCATAGTTTGATCAGTGTCGGTATTAGAGTTTTCTGAGATATTAAAGATATCACAAATAGAAATCCGCAAGTTTATCTCGAAGACCTTATTATTTCTCGTTTCAGTTCGAGTTAATCGTTTCCTCGTCTTAGTTTCTAAAACTGAACGCGGATTCATTTCATTCAAATCATTTTGGAAGGTATGAAGTTTGGTTTGTCAGTTTACACAGAACTTCTTAGCATAAAGATTCCCCAGAGGAGGGTGAAGTTTAATATTAATCGTCGTTTAAGAGTTATCGTCGATTCGCTTTTAGCAAAGGAAGTACTCTTCCCGACTCTTTATCTTTCTGTCCTGTCACTAAAAAACAACCAAAAAGAGAGAGCACATGGATAGAAAAGTCATCAACCCTGTTTGTTCTTTTTCACTATGAAACAATATTAAAATAATTTGTCAATGTTCTTTGGATTCGTAATGTATTCCGTGATGTTATTCCTATAAAATGAAGGTATTTTGTTTTCGTCAACATATTTAATTAACTAAAACTTTTTCTCCCGAATAGGGACTCTCATGAGTAGACAAAACTGCTAAACAGTTTCGAAATACACGTGGAAACACTAAGAACAATTACAAGCATAAAAAATAAGAAAAAACAAATAGAGGTAAAGTAAGGGTTATGAAAAAATAAATTAAAATTGCAAATCCACAAACAGACACATATTAACATTTCGAAGTCAAATCGTATATAGAGAGATGTAAAAATTTTGAAAATACAAATAATTTCTTTTTAATGGGTTTTGTTAAAAGCATTTTTCGACCAACATGTCCTACAGGCCATACATACTCGTAAGTGCTCTTCCTGCCCCAACACCAAGAGATGAAATGGTGGGTTGACATAGAGATTCGCTGACCTCATCTGCTACAGCGGAGGGGAGATACAACATTTGATGACGACGCTAAGTAATAATTTCACGTGTTATCTGCTAGTGACAGGGTATGCTCCATGCAAGTTCCATTTTCATATCCCTTCATGTTTGGGTTATTGATGTACTCGATGATATAACAGAATATAGCCCAGATAATTATCAACATAACACTTCGTTTTGTGCGACCATTGTGTTCGCTTTCAGTATGAAATGTAAGGTTCCTACGGTGGTACAGGGGATAGCATGCTTTCTCGCCACTAGATCACTCCGCGTTCAATGCCCGGCGGGGCCAGAAAATAGTTGTAGCTTTTCACTTTAATGTCCCAGTTTATGTAGTTGTAACAGTTGAGAAGCGAATCCTTATTTTTTCCATCCTCCTCCTCCTAGTATCAACTGACTCCTACTAACCCCTCCACGTGGGACAAGTTGTTGGTAAATCCAGCTATGAAACCCACCTACAAACAAAAGCCCTACCACCTAGCTCCTACCTTCATGCTTATAAGCTTCAGTAGCACGCTACATTTCCCATTTACAAATACTACAATGAAAAAAAGGTAAGGAGTAACAGCTCGAGACTTCGACCAGATAATTCTGAGCCCCTAAAGGTGGTGGTAGTTCTAACATCGCCGTGAGTGGCGCGGCGATCAGTATATGCTGCTTCGGTGGCTGCCATTAGACAAAGCATGTCAACATTCTTTCACTTGAGACTGTACAAGTGTATACTGCATTTGTTGTCAATTACAGATTCTGCTTACTTATTCCATCGAGATTCCTTCAAGAAAATTATAGCACTCTATTTTGTGAAGTAGTATATCTAACTACAGTAAACTTAATTATTTCTAAATTATTCTTTATTCAATATACATTGACAAGTCAAATAACTAGTGAGATAGTTTCACTTCTTTCACTTAGGAGCTGAGATAAAAGTATTTAAATACGAAACATATGCGTAACATCCAAGATTTAACGTTACCTCATTTTTTGCTCCAAAGATTGGATCATCTCCAATCGCTCGCGTACAAGTACGGCACCTCGACGCCTTGGCGCTTCGATCGGTTCGTGGCCCCGGTGACCAGGGGTTAGTGTTACTCTTCAGCAGATGTAGCTGAGTACCGTACATTTCCGCAGATAAGACGAAGATTATAGTTTTAGCTTATATCTGTCCTACAAGACGACGACCTATGAATATAGTTTAAGTCAGCGATCATCATCTGGCTAAAGAATAGTACAACTGCGCTGCAGCAAGGGCTTTCAATGTGATAGAGAAAATGTTACGAGATTGGAGAAAGATTGAAGATGCCCTATTAAAATGTGTCAGATGAAGAGGAAATCGACTCTCTCTAGGTACATATGTTCTCTAGGGACTCATATGATGGGCTCCTCAGCAATCTTTTCGAGGATTCTGCAGGATTGTAAATACATTTTTTGTGGAGCTTTAGGGTTCGTCAACGGCAGGGTCATTAGCTGTCTNGCCATAGAGAAGAGCCGTAACGACTCTTCCCCGTGCGTGGGACTCGCCGAATATCTCGACCATACCCACTAAAAAACCCTCCTGAATTCAACAAATATCTAAATACAAAGATTAAAGAAAAAGAAAAGGAAACAGTTGCCGAACATATATCATAAAAAAGAAAAAAAATCTTAAAATTTTAATTTTCAAATTACGGATATGTAGGATAGAAGGAAGGAAGACAAGGAAAAGGAAAGAAGATCGCAAAATTAAACCCTCCCGAGAACTTGTGCGAGGAGGAGCCCCGATATACTCATAAAATTCAATATTTTATTATCATCATCCGACTTATTTCCGAGAATTGTTGGTAAATCTGCAGCCAGACCAATTTATCTCAGTTTTCTAGAGTATTTTTTGCAATCAGTTAGTCGGTGACGCACTGTCAGAGAAGAGCTACACTCCTCACAAACGGGTTCATCTTCAAGTAATAAGAGATACCGATGAGTGCGAGGACAATGTCAGCAATACCTCCTCGCGCATGGCTGACCTACAGGAACTGCTCCATGACATAACAGAGGATTTGGTAAGTCGGAGCTTCTTCCCTTCAACAGCCAACCACTCATTGTTCCATTCACTCAGATTCCTTGTCTTGATGGAATTTAGGAGATCCCTTTTTGGAATCGTAAATAAATCCATGCGATTCTTCAGGAGATTGTAATAAACATTGGTAATTGGTTTTATATTATAATGGTTTTAATTAATATAAACTTCAATCCATTTTGTTTTGTACCTGATCTGTAAGACGACTTCGAATTTCGGGGACCTTTTTTATGATTCAACTATCGTATTTTCTGCGGAAATATACGGCAGGTATCCGGAAGTTCTTTTCTGTTTGGTGGAGCAGATACTCAATATTCCGTACTCCATGGATTTACGTTCACATTACAGAATCTACACATTCCATGACGGTTCGTCCATTTCAACTTCCTGTGTTACAATCCAAATTACACAATTTTGTCAGGAAATACATGGAATATATTCTCACTCTTGTGAACTATTAGTTATAAAATTTAACAACCTTTAATAGACTTTAAACGTATCTTTCACCTCATACCCATGGACTCCGCCCCATTTCACACTTTCAATACGTGAATGATTTCGGTACTTAAAAGCGATAGCATTTATTCGAGTTAAAATAGGGGCACGGAGATTGTTGAGTTGTAAAGTATAATCAAAGGTTATACGCATTACACATATTTAATGCACTGTACTCATATCTCGTGTGATTCCAATTAAATTCATGTAGGTCACTTTGATGGACGGAGAACAGGAAAGCTTTCTAAAGCATAAACACAGAGTAAGTTCTCTGAACAGTGATACCAAAAATGAATCAATTATACGTGTAAGTCAATCTCATATTCGTTTTTTTTCTCATAATATTAATGAACATCATTAGAATATTAAGAAGCACAAATATATTTTTACGATTCAACTATTCAATAAATATTGGTACACAATAAAAATGAATTCAGGAAAATGTAGTCGAAAAAATAACAGGTGCACCAGGATTCATGGCATTTTTATAGAAGAAATGCGAAAGTGACGAATTGATTAAACTCCCAATGGCCTCACTCCACCAGCAGATTTGAAGAAGCGATTTTAAAGTACAACAAAGGGTACTTTACAAGAACACTTCAGAGGTTTTTTTCCCTTAAACCCTCCCTATTACTTCCCTGCAAATTTTGTAAGCAAACTATGATATGGATGCTGAACACGTCTCTACGTATTACAATATGTACATTTTGATTTTAACTTTATCATCACCATACATGAAACTATTAACATGTTTCAGTTTCTACATAAAATTGCTAGAAGAGGATTAGAAAATTAAAAATGCAGATAGTAAAACAATTTTAGAAAACTGGAATCGGACAAATATACTAATGTGATTGTGATTGCTAATTTACTTCACATTTTCAATACATACGACATGAAATTACGAAAAATGTCACTAAAACTTCAACATTTCATGGCGTAACCCTGAGGCCCATTCTATATTAAAATTATAAGTTTCTTTTCTTGGTAGCAGCACTCACACTTACATTCTCAAGAAAAAGGTCATTACTATCGACTTCTTCATACCTGAAAAAGAAATAAGAATTTTGTAAGTATTTTTAGTGCAATTTCATAATGAATAAATAATACATTAAATAATGAAATATTTTTTACATATAGTTGTACATCGATAACTGTAATAATGTGATTCATTGATTAAAATTTGAGTTTTTTAATTAAGTCAACAAATTAAACTCATATAAAAATTCAGTCAGCTGGCTAACAGAATCGTTTGTGTCCAAAGTAAAACACATCAAGATAGACGCACGTAGTTCCGTAGTACCAAATTTAGTCATAGAGACATAATCTGTGCGGAGTCAATGACGCCAGAGTCCATGTTCGAAATGGTTACAATCACAATGTCTGCACGATACGTGGCATGAATTGCATAAGTATTAACATTACAAGACCAACTTATCATTTTAATACTATTATTAAATACAAACAATTGTCTTTTATTGAAAAAATGGACACCCACAGTGTTCTCCATCTAAAAAAAAAAGCTCTCGTCTAAATAAAGAGTTAATTTTTATATATTTGCCGGCAATACCCTGGAGAACACAATGAACACACACCCTTTCAGGGCACAGAAGACCAGTGAAGATGACAACATAGCTCGTCGAAAGGCAATTAAAAAAAAAAATTAGGGGTTGACAATAACTTTCATGGAATCTCATCTCCTTGAAATTAAAATAAAGACCCACAAAATATATTCTTTTATAATTAAAAAATGGAATTTAACAAAAAGTAATATATTATAAACTTGTCGTCTGGGACAAACCGTCTCTCAGTAGATAGAACTACCAACGTTTCGGCTACCTTGCCATGGTTTTGGGTCTGTACGACTGAGAGACGGTTTGTTCCGGACAAATAAGTTTATATAGACTCCGTCCGCAAAGGTCTACGTTTACAGAGTTAAATATTATTTTTTATTTTCTAAACCGTATTCTCCTATAAAACGGCCATTTACTGTCCATCTTTATTCTCCAAACGGCAATTGGCGGTCATTTGAATGGCCATCAATGGCAGTTTGGAGCTACCAAATGTCCGCAATATGGCCATTTCCCCTAGAGTTTCTTTCATCTTCTGTGTATGTACCCTCCTGGAATAATAAAAGGGCTCACGAAATGATCCATGTCCCGGGCGCTTGGAGATTTGGATCTGTTAGGTTTGCAATGCCACGTCTCCGCGAGAGGGGAAAACATTCCTCACTTTCGTTCGACCAATCGTAGGCAAACTTGAAACTGCTTCCATATTTGGCGGACCAATAGAAGACTAGTTCTGAGGAGCATACCCCTATTAATTCGTAACGAGAGAAAATGTTTTATTACGCCTCTATTAAATAAATATTTTGTAAATTTTTTAATTAAATAAATATTTTGTAAAAAATATTTAAATGATTTCGTTGCGTCGCAACGCCGTCATAGGGAATATAATACAAATTAAAAACTTCTCCGAAAAAAAAATTCTTCTTACTTATATATTGTTTTATCACAGAATTTGAACATCATCGCAAGATATCGTATGAATTTCGTGAGATACACATTCAGAAATTTTAACTCACAATGTCCGAGTTCCTACTCGAGGAGGAGTGTTTGCAACGTCAACAGTCGGGTGAAAATTGCAACGGATCAGGCGATTGAGGTGGAAGTTGCTTAAGGACTTGGGAGTCGAGGCGGATGGTGTAGTGGCTAGCACACCTGCGGCCAGAGCAGGCTTTCCCGGGTTCCAGTCCTGGTCCGTCACAATGTTCACCTGACTGTTGACGTTACACACATTCAGGAATTACTCATAAATATTCTTATAACCTCTGAATTTTATTCAGTGGCGCAACGAACTCAAAGTTCATTGGCATCAATTAATGTGTGTTATTTATTGTAATTTCAAATTATATGTACCTCTTTTATACTACTAATAGACGTCAATCGGAAATCAAGCATTACAGAAAGCAATTTGATATCAAATGAATGAAAAATACTAAATTTATTCTAATGATATCTTCCATAATTTTAAACTAATAAATAAATTACGTCTGTAAGAAATGTATTGATGCAAGATACAACGCTTGGTTGTAATCATGCAACATATAAAACAATATGCTCAGAGTAACATTACTAAAAAGTTTATTTTTAGTTCTCGGCAAATATAACAAAAGGAACATATCACTTTTATTTAGACTTCCAAATACAATTGAGTTTTATTATTTTTCTTTCGTTATTATCGATATTCCGTAGAATTCATTGATTTCAAAAGCAGGGGACAAACAAGGTAATTCTTTATATCACTTTGTACGAATCAACATGACTGATCATATTTGTGAAGATAAACATATTGATATGACATTAAGCATGATTTGTAAAGTAAGGATAAAAAATCAGCGAAGAAATTTATGAGATAACACATACACAATTAAATATAAAGTTATTGTAACTAGTAGATTTTTGCATTCCAGATTCAGGGTCATTTTGTAAGAAGTTCTTATTGTAACAAACGAACAAGAATGAGCAAAAAACGGGAAACACAACAATATTTTTTTTAACAATATTAAAATAAAAATACAACCGTTATATTAAAAGAAGTCATTCAGATATAATATTTAGACTTATTTAACTTAGAAAACTCTGCTCTCAAACTCATGAATGTTACTAAATGTAGATTTGATCTAAGCAAACACAATTAAACAA
>NNCF01126271.1:76199-93351 GCA_002313205.1 Laupala kohalensis
ATTTGAGGCGTCTCCCTGCCGTCATGGAATCGCAATTGAGGCGATCTTTGTCGCATGGAATCTTCTAATGTTTACTATGTCGAGGTTCCTTGGCGTCGTAGTTTGAGACTCTCTTGTGTAAAGAGTGGTATCGCCTTGGGAACCAGTAAACAGTATGGCGGGCCATGTAACCTTCGTAATAATTCGTTACATGAGGGAGTTTCAACATATAATTTGTATGAAGGTATGTACCTTTCTTTATATGTAGGAATTGTGTTCCTACAGCAGCCATCCATTTCACTCTTCTACAACGCGTGCAGAGGAAGTAAACTAGAATATTTATAAATTGGTTATTGAAAGCACAATATATTTTACACGTAATAAAGTGTTAAAATCAGAAGGTCTTGCTTACGCACATTTAAATATTTGACCTGAAAATAAAAAATTTGGGGTATTTTTAGTTTGTTGTCATCCCTATTTTTGAGACCACAAAAATACGGTTCTTTAGAGCGAAAATACCACTTTCCAGATTTTTTTCTTTAGATGTTATTCTATATTGGTTATTTTTAACACAAGAAGAAGAAATCATACCTACGGAGAAAGCAATAAATCACAGAAGTAAATAAATCGTGCTACCAAAATACTTTTGTGGTTTTGGATTTATTATACGCTTCCGACTTCCGACGTTAAGTTCTATGGATAGGTTGTTTGTTTCTTGTGGCTACTTTTTCTTGTAAGTTTAGTTACAGACCCTAAATATATGTAACTATGGCCTTGAGGAAGTGTTACTAAAATTTGAAACGTTAGCAGTCCGACGAATATTTTAATGAGAGAAACACAAGATCTCTTTCTTATAAATTATAAATATTTATATTTTGGTCATCACATATAACTTCTCAGATTGTGTGCTATCCCCGGGTATATTGGTATCTACACTAATGGAGTGTTCCTTTGGAAGGAGAGATGGGAGTGTAACTTGCCTATTTAAAGGGAATTGAAAAATAGAATATTACAAGAAATAATTCAAATGAAAACACAAACAGAAAAATTTAAAAAGTTTCAAAAATAATATACTTAAATCATTAATCCATATCTTAATCAGACAAAAACAAATTCGTTTATTTATATAAAGTTAATGTAATTATTGTAAGATTCTACGATAGAAAAACGTGTGTTTATTAGTAGTTTATTATTAAGAGTTTTTTGTTTTTTTTATAATTTGTTCGCTATAAGGAACGTGCATGAAACTGTAGTTTGCGAATACGGATTCAAAAAATTACCATTTATCTTCATCATAGGTTTCACTGCCTTGAAAAAGCATACTCCTTTTTTTAAATTCAAATGCCAATCAAATGAAAGAAAATGCAAAGTAAGCTAAATTAAATTTTTGTTAATCGACTTGGAAACCGAAAAAAACCGCTTTAAAAAGTGTAAAATAATAGTGTCCTGCGAGACTATCGTCCAAAAACGTACTTGAAGCTAGATAATTTTTATAACGATATCTTATAAAAATTGTTTTGTGTTTTAAATAAAGTTTATAAAATATCCTTCTTATTTCATTTCGTAGGAAGACATATAACATTTTGCTGTACAGAACATTGTGCTCCAAAAGTATTAGAAGATAAATCTGAGATGCAATATTGACATTTTTTTTATTGAAAATATTGCTTGGTTATAGATTACACAATTTAAAGCATGTCAGTTTTCAACTTAATATCCCTATTAACATGGAGCTTGCTTTTATAAATTTCTTAGCTTTTGGTGTGTACAGTAAACAGTGTTCTGGTACATAATCATATCACATGTATATTTTTGATAGCAACACAACAAAGTATATTGCAAAATTGTCGTAGAAAATAGAAACTCTAGAATTGCTTTCTTTATTTTTTTCATGATTCCCCGTAATTTTTTGTAGATTGATTTCTTCTTAACAGAATGTAGTCACAGGGTAATTTAAATTTTGAAAGATGAACAAAATTTCGTCGTTAAATATATTATTGTATACTATCATTCACACATGAAAAAAATAAAAATACCATAACTTACGACTTCATGTATAGAAATTATTTTATAGAAACGTTGATCAAATGTTTCAAAGTATACTTGATTTATGCATTTGAGTGTACGAAGACGTCGTATACAAAGGATATGTATCGGCGCAATGGAGATTGATCTTCGCAAGTGTTCCAATTTTATCCCCTTGAGTTGCCAGATTTCTTGTAATGCGACGTTGACGAATTGCCAGTTTCTCAGCGTATGTTTTAAGATTTTCCTAAACAATGTGAGAGCGTTTTCGAGGGTTTCGCTCATTACGTCTCCCCCAAACAGATATCTCGAGCTGATTTATTGATATATCGATTTCAAAAATTTCTTCGCCAATATCACCGGGAATCGAACCACCGGCATAGCGACAGTAGTGTTATAAGTGGAGCTTTATTTCTCTCAGGTAGATCTTATCGAAATACTCGATGTCTCAGAAGATCACAGAAATAGACAACGAATCCTACGTGTTCTCAATCGTTGATTTGAATCAAAGTACTTGACATGATGGGACTCCCTTGTGGAGAGCCACATATATTATATAATCATTCTGAATAAAATTCAGAGGATATAAGAATATTTATAAGTAATTCCTTAATGTGTATCTCACGAAATTTATACATAACTTGCGATGATACGTAAATTCTGTGATAAAACAATATCGATTTTACAGTAAGAAGAATTATTTTTTTCGGAGAAGTTTAATTTGTTTTATATTCCATGTGACAAAACGAAACTTGAGATGTTATTTAAATATAGAGGATAATGAACTTTATTGTAGTTAAGAAAATAAAGAATGTTTTGTTCTGTATGTCCAAGATGTGTATAATAAAAATTTACAAAATATTTATTTAATAGAGGCGTAATAAAACATTTTCTCTCGTTACGAATTAATAGGAGTATGATCGCCAGAACTAGTCTTCTATGGGTCCGCCAAATATGGAACCAATTAACAGTCGTGCACTTTGAACATTGAATTGAATACGAGTGCAAACAACAATTCATTTATTATCGAAGAGCGAGTGAACATCACTCACATTGTTTTGATACATCTCCCTCGATTGAGGTCACCACAAAACATGCACCTGTCTCAACAAAAAACATCCCCATGTTTACTTTAATTTTGAATCGAGGGTTGATTCCTGCGGGAACTTTATTCGTACACAATGGGATCCTATCCACAAACACCAGTTTGATATTTTAAACCATTTTCTGCCAGGCTGTGTTTGTGGGTGTGTTTGTTGTCAACGTACAAATACGACAGATAATCACACAAAAGAGTTGAAAAAAAAAGTCAGAACGGTGATATTCTGACAGGGAAAAATATACCTTCATCTGTAAAAAAGGTTTACCCTTCGCTGTAAACACTTTTCCATAATTTGATTATACGGTAAATACGTACAAGAGGATTGTGAATATGAAAAATGAAAACGCTGACGATAAGGTGTTCATATTATATAGCAGTCTTTTCATTTATGTTTTATTTTCACTAATAAATCTTTTTTTTTTATGTATTACGTGCAATTTCGACTTATTCCTATTTTGACACACAAGTTGAACTTACTGTTAACCTCAAAGCAGATTTTTTCCAACGATTAGTCCTAAGACGAAACACCTTTGTGGGCGCAGCATTTTAATTAATAAATTATCCATAAAAGTTTTATAGGTGAATCAGTACGTAATTTACGTATGATCTATTCTTTCTTTTTATTTAACTTCGGAATTCGTCGCTTCCGTGAATATTTTCAATCATTTTATCCTGTTCGAACATTAGCAGAAATACATGCGTCGTATGAAATTGTTCGGATGTTCAAGAGGTGGTCCACACTAAGCTAATCTGTAATGACTATCAGGAATGGTGTTTTCCTTTGCTGCTATGAGTTATGCACTGGGTGCGCACCCGGACTGCAAAATGATGTTCCACCCGTCTTCCGAGGCGCACTCTTGACGCACTGAGAGTAACCGGTCTTTGCCCAGACAATTTGCAGTGGAGAAACTGCTCTGGACGTTGTTGAGGTTAGGTTTGCCTGTGAATAACGCATCCATGATGGTTGCCTTGAGTGTAAATAAAATATTGTCTTCGTTTGGAAGCTCCGCAGATAAAAAGAACAAGAGATGTACGTCGATTTACATCATATACCATGATACGAGAAGGCTATTTGTTGATATATTAGTAATTGTTTATCTTCAAGTAGACACTTAGAACAGTAAATGGGAAACGTTATAAGA
This sequence comes from Laupala kohalensis, assembly GCA_002313205.1. Lineage (NCBI taxonomy): Eukaryota > Metazoa > Arthropoda > Insecta > Orthoptera > Trigonidiidae > Laupala > Laupala kohalensis. Next base: position 80,448 of record NNCF01126271.1, read on the forward strand.
CACAGCCAATGTGGACGCAACCACCGCCTTCGACCTCTGATTGATCAACAGATCAATCCCTTTCCGACATAAGACTTGCATATATATATATATATATATATATATATATATATATATATATATATATATATATATATATATATATATATATATANNNNGTCTTAGATGGGGGAACTCGATTCCCCTCACAGACTGCTGACTGCTGCTCACAAGTCGATGTCGTCAACACCTTACCCCCTCCAAGTGAATGTGCGAGCGAGAGAGCGATATCTCTCAGTATCTTCTGTCTCATGATATCAAGGTCAATGTGCAACAGAGACGGTTGCCTCTATTTATATTTAACTCTATGGTTCCCGAGCAGTGGCGGTAAAGATCAAAAGAACCCACGAGGTCTCGAAAGTAAGTGGAAGACAATGGGCGATCACCAAATAAGTTGCAGGAAAAATTATAATTCAACATGTCAAATATCGTACGCAGGAGAAAATTATAGTAATACAATGATTAACTCAGTATATGTAACATTACATAGTAATGAAAAATTGTCTAAAGCAATGCATTTTTGGCGTGACTCTCTTATATCTGCATGAAAGCAAAATATTTCTCAACTAGCATCGTCTATAATAAAAAATGTTCACCTCCATAAAATTACTTACGAATTTCGAAAAGCATTATCCAGGGAGAAAATTGCTTCTTAAATTATTCATCTTAATTATATTTTCCGGGTATATATTAAAACGCGTCTTCAAAACTTTTTCCGATTTTCATAAAACTTCCACAGAAATTTAGTATTCCATTATTACGTGATAAGCATGACGTTGAATTATGACCCGCGAGAGGGGTGAAGTTTGACAGGGTAATCCTTTGACCACTGAATTACAACTGCGTAGATAACGGACGTAACGATGGCATGCAATGCACGCCTTTGAAACGACTAACATTAATATGGCGTTATTCTAATTAATACGACCCCAAAAATTAAAAAAACGGTTCATTTAAATATTTGAGAATCGTCATAACTGCGCTATTTACAAAAGCAAACTCACAAATTTCCTGCTAATTTCATTTCTTTCCTATTTCGAAATTCTGGTACCTACGACCAATAATTCACCTGTAGAATAAAATTTATCTGATCGAGATACATAATAACAACATTAATAATAATAATGATGATGATGATGATGATGATTAACTATTGCTTAGAACTGATACCGTAATTTCGCAGAAACACAGAAAGCGAATAATAATAAAACAACTTAATTAGTGGGTGAGATTCAAGTCACGTGACCAGCTCTTCTGCCAGACCATCATTGGAAGGCCATATTGTTCCTTAATTCTAGGGATCTTCCAGGAATTTAAGTAATCGAGAAAATCCTTCTAAACTCTCAATCTGAATGATATACACAACTAGTATAAAACATACTAGAATACAAAATAATTACATAACAAAACTCGGTTTGCTAATCTAGATGTTTTTATTTCAAATTTTCCCATTAAAAGTGTGCGTGCTTTTTACCCAAACGAACTCGTAAATTTTCAAGACATACCAAAAATCGATTATGTCAGGTATTGTATTTAGTGGTATGAATTATCAAATGATCTTATTTTTAATATTTATCATATATAGAAATGAAAAATCATTCACTTATAAAAAAAAAATATTCCTCCTCGACATGATCACAACAATATCACTAATCGAAAGAAATATGAAATTTTTCGTGAATAAATGAAGAAAAACGAGAACGTGTCAGCGGAACATACGACCCCATCCTTGCCCGGGTTTTTCTCCCGTTTTCCCTCGGTTACAGACAGACTTTTATTCACGCTCTCTAGGTTCTTGCATAGATGCGGCGGTCTATTGAAATAATTAATCTTGAATTTACATTTATTTTAATAGTTACGATTCATGAACAAGATTTTCCGAATAACCTATAGTTTATTATAATACATACTTGTTAAGTAGCTATTTTTTAGTATTTTATTAAATACAAATTTGTTGGTATTCTGTTAATATTGTAACTCACACGTTTCGAACTACTTTTATTCTTCTCTAAGAAGTGTAAAGCTGAAATGTTAAATCCGTCTCTTCCTTGAGGTCCTTGATCGGAATTGATGGGATGGTCCCTTTGCTTGCTTCCGGAGAGTAAATTAGTTTATTGTCCTCTACATAGTCTTACACAGTTTGTAACTGCGTTTCTGACAATAAAGTTTATTATTATCATTTTATTCAGAAGTTATTTTACTTATGAAAATCCAACAATTTTGTTTCATCAGAATTCGAACAGAATACATTCCTACCGCAGCAGCAGTAATTAATTCAAATCATTTCGAAACAAATTGGTCCAATTACTCTCTCCAAAAACAAACAGTAGTAATGTTCCCTGCAGAATATGAATCTGTCAATAAATTTCCAATTTCGTGTGTGCCATTGACAACGTGACAAGGGTCCTGAAGGGCGACGTGGAAATCATATTCAGCACGCGATACGTGTATGACTGACACATGGATGCAGTTAGCTTTGACAAGTTGATTACATTTCTATACGCACGCTTCGAAGGATCGTGTGAGGCATACAGACAGCCGAACAAATACGGACGACGCGTCAGGAATTTCATTATACGAATTAGATTGTTGAGCGTGAGTAAAAGATGAGGAATGTTCTAAACTCACTTGCCTAAAAAATTTCGCCAACACTATATACATTAATACGCAACTATCCCCTAGATTTTTCGTTCCTTCTCTGCGTCGCCGGATGGACCGAATCACACAAATGAAGTATGAGGAGCGTTCGTTAGAGCATTAAGAGAAGTGTTGATGATTCCCTGGTATTTCATTTTCCCCTTTTCCCTTTTCGAGACAACGCCAAGTAAAAATTAAATGAAGCAAAGACGCTTCTGGACAAGTTTATTTGAAAAGGACCTAACGTGACTTTTTGAGTCTTAACAAATGAAAGTCTGGTAAGTAATAAACTATTGGTAAAGAATTGTAGGTAATGCTCCAAAGCGTATTATGATACACTATTCGTGACAGTTCTGATATCCTGTTTACATTGTTAATCCTAAACATGAAACTGAGTGGAACTTGCATTACATCTAGACGATATGTTTGAGGAAAATCTGGAGAAGAATTAGGATCGACTTCGGGTCCCAAAAATTAGAAAGATACTTAAATACACGTAAGTATATGACATGTTGAGTTTAGGTCACAACAAATATATCCTTCTCAGATGGACAACGTGTCGACTTTTATAAAGTCATGTTTAGGGTCTCTGCAACCATGATTGATCTTTCTCACCACCAAACATATCACTACAACCACGTATCACAAAACATTCTGCATTAGTTTATGTACAGTACTGGAATTATAAATCGGCCCTCAAAGAGATTCTAAGTTCCACGTTCTTAGCAGTTTGGATTTGTTAGGATTTTTTAATTCCAGTTCTGTACCTGCTCACAAAGTGCATCCATTTCACTAGAGTTTGAGCTCCTCGTGACACTCGCAGCAGCACTCGCGAATGTGAATTGCAATATTTTTTCTACTGGTATAAGTGTGAAAACTTTTATGCAACTAAAAAATCATTACACTTAATTTATGAAAATAATTTATTTTGTAAAATAAGTACATGTTTACAAATTTTATTAATTCTCCTTTGAGTATTATCACTTATGATTCAAGCGAAGTCGTGAAAATCAGCTGGTCGTATCAAAAGAAAACTTTATAAGGTGAGAACCAACTTAGTCAAATCACTGAGATGTAAAAATTGTCTTCTTTATTGTTATTCTTATTATTTTAAAACAAAAATACTATTAATAATGAAGAAAAACACCTGATTTAATTTGTATCTACCAGTTAATTGTATAGTATTAACAATATTCAGGAACTCCCTAGATTCGTTTGAAATGCTCAGGAACGCGTAAAAACATGGCGGCCGAGCGCAACTGTTTCGAAATATATGCATCTCACTTCGGAAAAAGGAAAATATACTTCCCAAATATCCAGTGAACTATTGATAAAATTGACCTACAACATACTACAAAAATTTAACTACAAATCAAAGTTAACTTACGACATTTTCGTGATTTAAAAGTCGATCTTCTTTTCCTCCACAAGACATCACTCCATATTACACCATCAATTATATTTGCAATTATTTCATTTCAATGGCCGGTGATGTATGTTTTTCAAGTTGAAATCACAATAGGTACATGTTACTCAGTTTATGTATGCCAATTTAAGATATTTTAGTGGTGTAATTCTACCGACGCTAGTACTACCTTAAACTCCTCCACTTCACACGACGTTCAAGAACCAGATGTAAATCAGCTCATTCTCTTCCTCGCTCAAGTCACTGCACGTGATGGATCGCGTTGGCAATGACACCTGCGTATTGTTCCGTCCCCAGCTCTTCACTCACGCAACGCCCACACGCGCCTGTTCCTATGCACGAGGGCGTCATCGAAGTAATTATCCCCCCCCCCCAAACCCCCCTCGCATGTGTGTTGTTTTGTGTCACTTCCAAGTTCCCACCTCCACTCGTTAATAACCCTAAGTGTCAGTCTCCTTTAATACTCGATCAGAGTGTCCCTGCTATTAACACCTCCCACGGGCATTTGTTCCTATTATGCGTCAACATTTAACTCCCAAAGGATTTCAAGAAACAATAGGATAGCGTTGCCCAGGTGAAAACGGTTTTGGGACCAAACTATAACCCTACTTTACAGTATTCAATGTGGGCTTAATTCCGGTTTTACACTTACCTACATGTTAAGGTTCGCTATGCGTATATTTCATCCGTGTACCCTACACGTGAAGAAGATGCGTGATAACTTTCGGTCAGGTGAAAATGGCAACGACTCGGGAAACAAACCCGGCCGAAAGTTATCACATATCTTCTCCACGAATAGGGTACGCGGATGAAATATATGTATATTTACAGGGCATTTCTCAATAAAATGTCAAAATTTCGTTCCCACCAAAGTAATGGTTTCCATACTATATATTTTCAAGAGACGAAATGCATCGAAAAACACACTCTATTGTTCTTCGTAAAATGATTATAATAAATTTTTCCATCCATATAATTACAAAATGAAAAATACATAATAATCTTAGGAATAACTGACCACAATTACCAGTAGAAGTGGCCAGCGAGAAATTTATACCAACATAATCGGAGAGCATAGTAATCTTGTCCAGTCATAACTATTAAATTGCTCTCTGTGGCGTTTGGCGTACTCAAATTCATGAAACGACAAGAACAATAACAAACAATTTAGATATAATTTTTTAAGGCTACATTACAACTTGTAGACCAAAAAAAGAAAGAAAAAGAAAATNTTTTAACCGTATAAAATTAAGTATTCACACTCAAGAAATACTCAAAGTCGTCAAGATAAGGAATAATTTAATAAGGTTAAATCAGTCAGTGAAAATAGCCATTCTTTCAATGTTGATGAACGACTTTTATAACTGGAGCAACTTTTGATCTCTTGTGGCAACTGTTGAAGTATTTTGGTCTGATGTAATGACACTAAATTAGACGGCGATGAAAGCACGTTTTCCTTAGTACCGATCAACTCACATTACAATACCCTAACGATGTTTCATACAAATTTCATGGGTAAAAACTCCTCAACCATTTCATGGGGAAAATATAATGTCCTATTTATTTATTTATTTTATTACTATCTGATTACTTGGCGCTTCTCGGGAGTTTTCTTAGACTAATCTTCTTTTAGTCAGGAAAAAAATAAAATCTATTTATGTTATAAGATCAAAATACTTTTACTTGCTGGTTTTTGCAATCATGTTCAGCATCCTAATTTTTCAAATTCATAATAATACTAATTTAATACAAAAGTTTACTGTATACACCGACAGCCGATTGGATTTTCGCTTCCGACGCATGACGCGCCTGCACCATTTCATTAACGTTCTTCTTAAATCTAAACTATTCGTCAAAATTTTACGATTTAAAAGTGATTTTTATCTTTATTAAATGCACAAAGCAAATAATTCATTCAATTTGATGATGATTAATTTTTTCCTTCCCAAAATATTCTTTTAAATTTACGTATTTTAACACTCCTATTTTTAATAACGTTTTTTTTTTTTCAATAATGTGGGTGAATCTTTGTAGATAGACATTAGATGCTGTCCCGGACTTTTTTGTACAACTCTTTAAGGCAAATAACATTGTCACTCATAGTTATCACCTATCTCTAACCGTTTAGGCGGCGTAAGCGAATGTACCTCTCTTTTTTCCCGATTTCATTGACATTTGTTGTCAAAACCTATTTTTATCTTTCTTTTCACGTATTTGTAAAATAAAAATTTGCCTCAGTCCATCCTGGACATCTTCACCATATCCTTGCCAAATTTCATCACAAAAGGTTCTGTGGCTTAGTCGTGATTAAGTAACAAACAGACAGATACGCTTTCAAAGCGTTTCGCATTTATATATTAGCATGGAAGTATGGATTTTTTACGTGTCCTAAGAGTGTGATAAATTTCAGGAAACCAAAGAAACAGAAATTGGCCGTAGACTTTAGTATTGAATCTGTGAGGATTTGCTGAATTCAGAGTGCTGATTTTCATGAAAAAATGTTTTAATTTTTTATTCACTGTACAGGTCTCGGTTCATAATTATTGTAGCCAGTTCACAGTTGGCACCTCTATAGGCGCAACCATTTTGAAATTTTGAAACTTAAACACTTGGTAGCGACCCATAAGATTTTTTTAAAAATATGAAATATATATGGGAGTCTTATTTCAAGCCATAAAAGAAAATGGGGCGGGGTCCCGTCCATATTTCAGAAAGTTGATTTTTTAAGAACCATCCTATTCAACATGCAAATTACCTAAACCCGACTGAACACACTTGTTCTTCTCGAATTTTTGGAGAGAGCAGATTGAAGTGGTAAATGAAATGTGGAAACAAAAAATCAGTAAGTCTTCTTTGTAGTAACAGCAATATATATTTCCATATTCTATTTTTCTTTCAACTAGACTTCACAATACAAAAGTTCTACCTCTGTAACGAGCTCAACAAATAAATAAATAAATAAACAAATGTCTTTATTTGTGGTGAGGTTCAGTGTCTTCTCTTCCACCTAACCACAAACACGACAGATAAATACGTCCCCTGATCACAAAACATAGGGCATTATCATCAACGTCCTTCAGCATCAAGTACCAGTGAATTCAACCTATACTGTGCCCAGGTGCCTCAGTCTGGCATTCATTTGCGCCAACCGTTGTAGGTCTAGCATTCGCACCGATGCACAAGGACGTAATTGAAGTAATTATGAAACCCTCCTGTTTTGTACCACAGAGTGCGATGCGTTCGTATTGTCCTGTGACGCCTCAAACCCTTCCTCTGTTTAATAACCGTCGGAGTAATTAGAGTGAGAATTCCAGGGTCCCCTTCGTTACACAATCAACCTTCCAGTCATATCTGATATTGAGACTCCTTTGTGTATTTAATGAACAAGAGTCATTATTACATTAAAGGTAGTACAAGCGACCTGGAGAACATTAATGAAAATTTCATAAATAGTTATACTCGTATATTTGAAATAACGCCTGACACGATCATTTCATCTCCCACAGACAAAGACGATAATCGGAACCTCTACGAAGCATATGTCTGTAAATTTACTCCAAACGAACATCTTTCTATAAATAAATTAACGCTTCACACCCTAGTCAAAAGATCAGCCATTCATATTTTAAATAATAATCGAAATATTTAAAATATATCATAAATATATATAATAATATTCCCTATTACGCACCACGCGAAATTGAAGCTTCAGTATTAAGAATTAGCAATTTACTATTAATATGGGATTTTTTTTTCGCAACAATGGTGGCGGAACTGGACATATTAACTCCGCGATTTGTTTTGATATTAAAAAGTAACTGAAATAATCAGAATTGAAATAAGTAATTCAAATGTCTCATGACGATGATTCACCTAAACAACTTTCTTTCTTCTCTGTCACAATTTTCACCTGGTTGTAGACGATTCAGATTTTCTTCCCCGAGCAGGCATGCTCATGAGTTCATAACCTCACAATGTTTACAGTATTGTGTAAATATTTAAGCGACTTTCTGTAATAGTTTTAAGAATAATACAATATAATTTGGAAGAAAAGAGTTATTTAGAAAGAAAGTAATATAAAGTGCGAACTCCCTTGACTTAGTTCATAAGCCTTTTTTAATGTTCATGACGTAAATGACAATGTCGAACAAAAAATTTCAATACTTTTTCGGAATGATCGGTGACATGAAAAAATTCATAGGTAAAAATGTTCATAAGCATATATTTCTTTCTTGAACCCTACATGTGGAGCAGATGCGTGATAACTTTCGGTCAGGTGAAAATGGCGACGAACCGGGAATCGAACCCGGGAATACTGCTTTGATCGCAGGGGTGTTAACCACTACACCACACGTTCACCTTCCTCAACAGTATACCATGGTCTGGGTGGAAATAGTGTACGATTGTGGAAGGCGAACTGGCGGTGTAGTGGTTAACACCCATACCGTCAATGCAGGAGACCCGGGTTCGATTCCCCGTTCGTCGTTACTTTCTCCTGACCGAAAGTTATCAAAATTTTTCGTAAATTCGTAGGTTTTTTGCTACACTAAAAATGGATCAATTTCAAAGTTCGAACAGTTATTTATTTCCGAAAATTAATTCCTTTCTCATAAGAGGTAATGGACGAGTAAAATCTAAAATCTAATTACACACATGTTACTTCATTTTATACAAAAAATCGGACGTTCCAGAGGTTTAATTCTCCGTCAGATAGACCGTAAATGCTTGAGAAATATCCCTTTTTCTCAGCGGTATAACTCCACAACTCTAACTCAGTTTAGTAACAACTGAATAAACATAATTATCTAATCTGCGCTTCCCAGATGGTAACCGACAATCTGATACGTTCATCCTAATTTGACTTCGGGTGAAACTAATTACGTCCTGGAATTCCTCCGAGACCCTTGTTGCCTAAGCAAGCCCTCTGATCCCACCTCCCTTAAGTCGAAGCAGCTGGAGGTGGGATCTACAATCGCTTCGGAGTATCTACAATCGCTGTGGACAAAGCTTCATTTCTCTGGACGCGTTTCCACCCTCCTCTCATGGACGCTAGAGAGCAGGAGTCCGAACTCTTTCTTAAATCTGTCCACCGAACCCCTATTGCAAATAATGAGGGCGTTCGCGTACGCAAATTGGCACTGTGGAGAGAGTAACATCCGGTGTGATATCGCGGTTAATATTTATATTTTTAAACATAATTGGTGTAAAACTGAAGTAAGGCACTAGGGACACTAGGGAGTAAAAATAATTCTGAAATTGGGATAGATAAAGAATAAGGTTTAAAAGGTCATATGTACTTACGTTGGGTACTAATTATATTAGTTACTCGTGTTTTAGATATTTCAATTTGCAGTAAAAGTACTACGCGATACAATACTCTACATCCTTTCGACTAACTTCATATTATATGCTCTGTCAAACAGCTATCTTCAAGAAGCCAACTTACGATCAACAGCGCTGCGATTTGCAAAAAGTGGAACTATTCGATTATTACAATTTGGGCACCGAACTCTCAATGGACGAAAATTCGGAGATCGGACTTCTTCTCTCTAGCCTCCATGTCTTGAACATGGCTGCATTCCATTTCTGGAAACCGATGTTGTGTTTCGGATTGATACTACTTTATAGAAAAGAAAACGAATGCATTTATAAGGTCAGGGTAATCAGTCATGGGTTACATAATTTCATTAATAGAACTATACACCAGTATTACTTATTTGTTAACTTTCTTGAGTAAATTTTGTCTAAGGCAGCATCAAACATTCGTCATTCGGCGAATCCGCAATGGTTAGCATCGCTTGCAAATGCTCGTCATAGCTCGGCTTCCTTTCATGTAACCAAAAAACTGACACATTGCGGGATAAGCGAGCAACGATATTTGTGATGCGACAAAGAGTAAGTAATTCGTCCATACCATTCGCTTGGCGAGCGGTCGCTCGGAATTCGCCGAATGACAAATATCTGGAGCCACCTTTAAGCTACAATCCTAATTGGGTGTCCCACGCGTTAGATGGATTGATAAATTTTACATCAATTCATCATGTTTTTTTTTTATGTTCCGTCCCCGTGTTCTTTGTTTAAATTGACTCATGGAATGTATAGGAATTGTGTACTTCGTGTTTACATAAGAATACATACATCACTGTCAAAAAGGAATTCACAACCTATTCTATGAACCGCAACAAAAATACCTTCCGTTTGTTTTCTGTAATTCCAGTGTTACATGCAACTACTATCATCAATCCTTTCTACGACACGAAACAATGTTCCGCTGAATCACCTTTCCATCCCGGCACGCACGTTCGAGCTACATTTCTAAACACGCACAGAAGTTGATATCTCTCCTCTTTAGCACATAATTCATGGTTTTCGTTGGTTTAGTACTGCGTTTGTGTTCGTTCCGTTGTTTTCTGTTCCGAAAAAGTCGACTGAAATCTTGATAGACAAATCTCGAAATAAGAAAGAACGAAAATTATAGCGTCCATTGTTGGATCTACTTCACGCACTTGTTATTGACTCATGACTCTTCAAACTCCACTGTCACGCACATAGAACTCACGCATTGCGTTTCGATAAAAGAGCATACAAATTCAAGGGATAAAAATTTAGTAATTAATTAGATGAAATTAATAATGTACACAGTCCGATTAAAAGCTTTGTTAAAAGATGAGTACAGTACATAGGGATATTCTCGTTGAAAATCACGTCATTACTGGCTTAGCGGAGTATGTTTCAGTGCACGACATAATTAGGAGTAATCAGGAATATCAAAAACCGGGAAGAGAGGTTCGCTGAAACAAGAAGGATTAATTGCGTGTACTCCTATTTCATGAACAACATTTTTTAACACAAGACACATCTGAAAATACTGTTTTGAATTATGAGAATTAGAAGTAAAATATTAAAAAATCTCTGAATGTTTATGTGATTAATTAAAGCATGGCTTAAAGTACGAGCTAAATCCGCGCGATTAAATAGCACGGGAAATTGATCATATGAACGTTTACTATAATTTAGCCAGACCAATTTATTGACCTGAGTAACACTACTCTTCCTAGTTACAAGCACATTTCGCTCGGTTTCGTATTTAGCATTAACATGTAAACAGGACATTATCAAGTTATAATTATTATATTGTAATATACAATGTAGTCGCCTCACTGTTGTTATTTGTTAGGACTCAAGTAGTCGATTAACGTCCCTTACAAATAAATCACTCAATTACGTTCTTCTCTTGATGTAATTTCTTAATGCTTTTATTTTGGATAGGGAAAAAGGTGACTGATATAATAACAGCAAATCGTCAACAAATCTTTCAATGATCTAAAGTACTGTATTTGATTTGTGATATTTACTGCGTCCGGGCACGCAGAAAAGTAACAAAATTTTTTTTGCATATTTGCGTATTAATATGTATAATAATTAAAATTGTTTTCCCTAATACAGATCTAAGCAAGAAAAACTGGAGATTTCTGCTTCCAGAGTCTTCAAAATTGTAAATCTATGAAAATGAAATAAGCAAATGGTGATTACAGTTTTGGAAATCAGAAACAAAAGAAAAGAGAACGATGCAATAAAAAGGGAAGTAAATAATTAAAAATGGAAAAATGTATTTACGAAATACATACTTTATGTAAGTAATCCAAGCGCTAATAAGTATGTTCCTCAACTTTCACATTAATACAAATGTTATTCTGACAGAAATAGCAACGTAGCAAATAGCAACACAGTTAAAAACACTACCACATCAAGAGTGCCTCAAGTCTCAATTTTAGGTACTACAATTTTCTTCCAGAAGCACATCATAGATTTCTGTGCTTTATTAAATACAACCACTTATAACCACTGACTTGGCACTACTCTTTCAAGAAAATTGTGAGAACCGAACAACGGTTGCACATTAGAATGGAAAAAATGAATGAAAAATTGAATAAAACTTAGAATGGAAAGAAGAGAAATAAATCGAGCGACGGTGGAATTTTTGAATATTGTCATGCCCATAAAGAATGGACTACAGTAGTGCAAAAATTCTTAACAGAGTAGAAAAATATTTGAGTAGGATAGTCTCTGAATCCTTACATATCAAAATGCTCCCAAATATGAATAATCAAATTGAGTCTAATCTGTTTACATCTGAATACAATTTTATTCTACGCAAAATTAATAATCCATAAATATAAAAATGACTTACATTACAACCTTTTCACTTCAAAACAACATAACTGATATAAATACAGTACTCCCACCATAAGATTTCCCTCTCCCCTCTCCATCCCTCTTTCCACCACCTACCTCCCCCAGTCCTCAACCATCTCCCCCTCCTCACACTTTTGTCTCATGTTCCCAATACATAGTAGAACCCCTCCACCCTACCTCTAAGTACTTCTACCTCCTCTACATTTAATGTAACCCGTAAACCCCTCCTTGAAACTCACAATTAACAACACACAATGCTTGACCAGTGGGGGAGTTGACACCATTCGTACTGTTAAACATTTTTATCTATTTCCAAGGAACAATGTTACGTAATAGTTAACTTTTTTTTAAAAACATTGACTAAGTTCAATAGACTACAATAATTATACTTAAAATTCAACAAATATGCTATTGCATGGTTCAGGTGTGTATTCATTCATACCATTTTTGAATTTTTTAACCTTCTTTTTTAATTGTTCAATATCGTGGATAAATATGTCACTAGAAGATGTAATTTATTTGTTCCTTAAGTAGTTTTATATTATTTATAACTCGAGAATTAAACTTTTGTGTTATTAGTTCATATTTGAGACAAACGTTTTCTAT
>NNCF01126271.1:93586-146389 GCA_002313205.1 Laupala kohalensis
CGAGACAACGAATCTCGAGATGTCGTTTAAATATAGAGAATGGTAAAATTTATTGAAGTCTAGAATATACAGAATATTTTTGTTATAGAAGTCCAAAATGTGTATAATAAAAAAATACAAAATATTTCTTTAATAGCGGTGTAATGAAACATTTTATCTCGTTACGATTTACCCGCCGCACGATGTCTTCCAAATATGGGCGCCGTTTCAAATAGACCTACGATTGGTCGAACGAAACTTCCCCTGTCGAAGGCGAAGCAAGAGGAGGGAGGTTTTGCAAACCTAACAGATCCAAAACTGGTCAGAGCGTGGGACTTAGAAAAATAAATGGGCCCTATTATGTTATCACTAGTGTACAACTGGTTATGTGTTTTACCTTCTAGTTTTTTACTTTCTGATGAAGGGTCAAATGCTGGGCCTGAAACTTCAACGGCAATGTAAGTAATGTACAACCGTGATTCGGTTCTCACAATTTTCTTGAAAGTGTAGTGTAAAGTAAGTGGTTGTCTTCAATAAAAAGCACAGAACTTGACAAGATATATTTACTCAGACAACTAGTTTTAAAGTAACGTCATAAATATGTCATCCTCTATGTCAGATAGCAGGATAGCAGCTTTCTGCTGATGTAACATACATCATTAAGTAAACCAGTGACAGCTCATCGAGTGTTATCTGAACCCCCTTTTTTGTTTGGTGCTAACCACTCAACCACTCAAAATTGAAAGTAGTGTCTGATCCCACGCACTTGCGAAACCAAATACCACAGAACTTGGATTTCTTTATGGATTTAACTGCCTAGTGTTTCAAAATCATTTTGAGCGATTTCATCCTCTACTTGCTACACATTTTACTTCCTGTACATTAAATATGTACTCTTGAATGTAAAAGGACTATAATGTATTCTAGTACATCATTATTCCATTGCAATATTTAAATGACAAATATTTCTCTTTGCGGTATGGCAGGAAAATTAAAAGAGTTGCACGCCTCTTGTTATCAAGCAACTAGTGGTTTAAAACCATTAATAAATCTCTGTCGTATAAATTTTTAAGTCTCTATCTCATAAAAATCGTAAAATGTGTTAAGCAAATGCAAATCCATTTTAGTTTTCCTTCCTTCTATGAAGATTATCATTATTGTAGCTTTCATTTTAGATTTTCTAAAGCTGTATTCTCATACGGCTTGGCATATCTATACTATCAAAAAGTTTTCAAGCCTTTTGAAATAGTAAATAAATGTGGCAGCGTAGGAGAGAGAAATGATTTCCCTGCGTTTATACAAAACAGATAGAAGAAGAAAACGCATAGGTGGAAGAAAATTACACTTTCCGGACGAAAATATAGTGAAAAAAATTGAAATCGTTTTTGAAAAAAAAATTAAAATCATTTAAACAACTTATAACAATTTCAAAAACTATTTTCTTGCATGGTTGTGTTGTCTTATGGCTCATATTAATTTAGTTTTATGTGTACTCAACTTTGGCACGGTTGTGTACATAAATTCTGTAGCCCCATCCTGGCCCGGGTTTTTCTCCGTTTTTCCTTCTGGTAGAGGCGGATTTATCATACAGGTTCTCTAGGCTTTGTCTAGGGGCGGGTCTATTGTAACAATAAATCGTGAATTTAGTGTTATTTCAATTTTTAAGCACTATACTCAGAATAATCTATAGTTCGATAATAACTTACATGTAATTTTTTGCTTAAAATTACAAACATATTGACATTCTATTAGTATTATAACTCGCAGCTAACTTTTTATCTTATCTAGGAATTTTTGCTGAATTTTTTGAATCCGCCTCTGCCTTAGGGCCCTTGATCGGAATTGATGGGATGGTCCCTTGCTTGCTTCCGGAGAGTAAATTAGTTTTTTTTCCTCCACGTGGTCATACGCAGTTTGTACTGTTTTTTGACAATAAATTTATTATTCTACTTCATTTGTAATACCCTTTATATCAATGTTAAAAATCCACAAATAGTAATGATACGCATTCATGGAACGTTGTCATAGGTTTGAAATATATATCCTCCGTGGAAGTAATATCTCACAAAACCATTCTAAAAATTGTCATAGTAAAGAATGAACAACCGTAATTTCATCCCTGGCTTCCGCTGATAAATTAAGTGAGATAACTTAAAACTCATCCACAATTTATTCCAGATTGTCCAGCACTCAGAAAATAATCGCTACGAATTGTTACTTGCCCCCAGAAAATAAATGGAAGTTTAGAAATATATTTCTACTTCCTTTCAATCCTCTTTAAGGACGACACTTAAATTGATGTAATATTCTTTTTGTTATTTTCGTTCAATTTTGTTCAATAAATGAAGTCTTCATATGTTGTACGTCTTAATTTATTAATTATTTCGTGTTGGTTAATCATGTCAGAATGAAATGTTTGACAGAATCATTTTTGGGGGAAGTGAAACAGGAAGGAGAAACTTTGACTATCTTCCTACGTGTTAAACTGTTTGTACATTGTGTTTAACTTACAGATAACGTCTGAATGTTTTATAGTTAATGACTTAATTTTTTGAAAGGCAAATTTCATGGATAAATTTATTGAATTTATATACAAAACGCAGTCCGTCCTCATACGCATAGTACATTTGAACTGACAAATCAAGATAAAGTATTGTATATCATTTTTGACTAATTTTTCAAAATATACTTTGATCTTTATGTAATAAAAATGAAAAAAATAATAGAACAAATGTATCAACGAAAAATCTGATATTGCTCTTTATACGAAATAAGAAAAATTGATTCGTCCGTTAGGCAGAATCGTTGCGAACAGGCAGAACTCTAGAACGGAACTCTAAAAACCACTTTTTAGACAACTGGAAGCCAAAAACATTATTTCTACGATTGTTAAATAATAAAAATAAAACTTGAATGTCTTCCAACACTACCCTGTATCATTCTTTTCCCCTCGACGGTTGATCTCTTTCGGTGATTCCTCCCCTGAGACTACGAGGCACGCAATGCAATATGCGCCCATCGCTCAGATGCCCTGACACGCGCGCTCCAAGGATTGGAATAATACAATGCGGGATAGAAGACAACTCTAAAATTATTTGGATTTTTATTGCCACAAGTTACCGTGAATCTCTAGGATTAAAAACTCACCCCCCATTTGAAAGTAAAAAAAATGTATCAAAAATCCAAAGAGTATATTTAAAATGGTAAAGTTTTAAGTATAAAGAATGAAATAGAAAATTATATCTTAAAACTATTTATTACTTAACTCCATCTGAGTAAGAAAATGAAGTCAATACAATTTACAGAAGAAGAAAAACAATAATTATTGTCAAATAACAATTAAAAACTGCAAACGACCACATAGAAGACGAAAAATTTATTTCATCTCCGAAAGCAACTAGGGGACAATTCCTTCAATTCCGATGAAAGGTCTCAGAATCAATGGTGGGTTTAATATTCCTGTATCCCCTGCCTAAAAAGAATATAGTTATCCCCTTGTTGTATATCTACACAATCATAATTAAATATTGTTTTTAAAAGATTATACGACATTTATTTAACAAATACGAACTGTTCTCAATTAATTATTCCGAAAATATTGCAATTATTATCACTCAAAATTTAACGTAATAAATGCAAACGTCATCCCCAAACGCTGCCACCACTCGGCCTCTGTCCAGAGAATCCACAGAAAAATTTTCCAGTAGAAAGAAAAACTGAAGAAAACCGTGACACCATTGCGATAAAAGTAAGCTATAATGAATAAATAAACAAAAACGTATATTAAAGTTTTTTCATTTCATTAGTACGCAATGTACTATAACAATGGCGCGATAAAGTGGAAAAGACAAACGAAAACATTCGAAACAACGTGAAAAACACAGGAACATAAAGAGAAAAAAGGAAGAGATACTAGAAGAGAAATAATGATTGTGAAATACAATGAATAATGATATGATGATAAACAGAGATGAAGAAACACAATAAATGACGAAAAAAATGATAATAATATTTTAGATGAAGTAAATCCGAAAACATATGAAGGTGGGGCTAGCGCTTCAACTTACTCAAATCACCGAGAAGTATAATTGTTTTATTTACTTATATTGAAATTGGTATATGACAACATTATGAATCATGATGAGGAAAAACATTATTTAATTTCTATCTAGCAGTTAATTCTTCGGTATAAACAATATTCAGGAAATCGCGTGACTCGGTTGAAATGCACAAGAGCATGTCGAAGCAACTGTTTCGTGAATTATGCATCACTCCTCGGAAGAAGAAAAAATGTATTGTCTTTTTGTGGTGGCCGCTGACATATAGATAAAAGTTATGTAAAAAATGCTACGCAAAATTTACTACAAATCAAAGTAAAATTCCCTCATTTTCGTGATATAAAAGTTGGTCTTTTTTTTTAAGTAAGTGTTCCCTTCATTACACCCTCAATTATAATTGCAATTATTTCATTTAAGACCTGTGAGGTACACTTTTCACGTTGGAACCACAATAAGTACATGTTTGTCTGTTTATTCGTGCAGATTCCAGACATTTTAGAGATTTAATTCTACCTACGCCATTAAATTAGGAAATACATTGAAGACAAAAATGAATCGTAATCCCAAACAAGTGATAGCCTCCCATTATTGCGCAGCAACGCACTCATACCTTCCATTACGCATCCACCCCCGCGCTTCCTTCCCCTCAGTGAGCCACGCAATGAAGTCCATCAGTCGCACGCACATTACGCACTCTCACGCATGCATACGGACGCACAGATTGAACGCTCGATTACGCTCCTCCAGAAACAATTTCTTCCGCTGCTCACTCCACACGCCAACAGATAACGACTATCGATTGTTACCTTCGATCGATTTGTAATCGTTTTCTTCCGTGGGGGATGCTGCGTGGGAGTTCGGAATCAGACTCGAAAGAAGAGTTTATGGTAGTGTTCTACGGAAAGAAGATTGTATACGTGTCCATACTAACAAAAATAAAATCTTTGGAATGTTGGTGATATCAAAAATGACAGAAGCCCTCGATAAATTTATCTAAAATTTTCGATGGTTCTTAAGATAGGTAGAATGATATCACTAAATATCTAAAATCGGCAAAAGAATAAACAGAGTGACATGGACTTATTGTAATTTCAACCAGAAAAACACACCAAATCGGACATTTAAATGAAATAATTGTAATAATAATGAAGGTGTAATAGATTGCGCGTTATGGAAAAAACATTTATTTAAAAAATAGAACCAACTATTAAATCAAGAAAGTGATGGAAGCTTACTTTGATTTGTAGTAAACTTCCCGGTCAACTTTTTACATAACTTTTATCTATCATAAATCTCGAGTCCCTCGCGCTCCATCACCATAGGTTTTATATAGTACTTCAAATGGGTCTAGCGAGATTCCCAATATTATATATACTATACTATTAACTGATAGATGCAAATTAAGCATTATTTTTCTTCGTGATTATTCGTATTGTTGTGCTTTATAAAAATAATAATAAAAATAAAGAAAACAATTATACATCACGGAGATTTGACTAACTTGGAGTGCTGGACTCACATGAAGGATTGTTGCAATTTTTTTTTTTTGTGGGGCTTTAGGGCTCATCAACAGCGAGGTCATTATAGCCCTTGATTGTTGCAAGCGCCACGCGTACTATGGTCAATAGAGATGGAACGCAAAAGCGAAAAAAACAAGGAAGCTTGTTTGCTTTCCAGTTTCCGGAACTTCACTCGCAAAACTGGTAACTATCAATTTTAAGCTAGAGATCAGTAGTGATAGTGTACTACCGAAAATAACAAAAACGCTAACAAAGTAAATAAATAAAAACGTGAATTCACATCACCATTTAAATTTTCAAGGTTACTATTGTCAAAATAAACTAAGTTAGAGTCAAAATCAAGTTTTCTTTTGAAATTAATATTTTACAGATATTTTATTTCAGAAAAAGAGGTTTCTCCCTATTTTACCACACAATTACTCATACTATCAGGAAAAAATGTATTTTACATCCTTGTTCCTGTGAGTAATATAGATTTTTTAATTGTTTTTTAAACGAAGTGAGCAATACTGAAGTAGTTAACGAAATATTTAGTAAGGAGTGAATAAAACTAAATAATTGAACAATTTCAAAGAAACGGAACGACGACATGTTTGTGCTTCAAAAATAATTCAGAAAATGTAACATAAAATGACAGTGACCAATGAAATGTACAAGTAATATGTATCATCAAAAAGAGTTAATAAGTGTAAACTTTTGGAAAATTGTTTATCCGACTGCAATAAATACATTTTGGCAAATTGCTTTTTCCAGGTACAATATTATATAAAAAATTACAGAAAACACGCCTCGGTGTATTTGTGTGATTTCATGACTCGAAGGCAAGAGTGAACACAAAATACATAACAATTGTTTTGTATTACAAACAACTAAACTTTATTGTCAAAAAAGCAAAAGTTACAAACTGCGTATGACTTCGTGGAAGACAATAAAGGAATTTACTCTCTGGAAGCAAGCAAGGGACCATCTCATCAATTCCGATCAAGGACCCTAAGGCAGAGGCGGATTTAATATTTCAACACAC
Organism: Laupala kohalensis; assembly: GCA_002313205.1. Taxonomy (NCBI): domain Eukaryota; kingdom Metazoa; phylum Arthropoda; class Insecta; order Orthoptera; family Trigonidiidae; genus Laupala; species Laupala kohalensis. The sequence goes on from NNCF01126271.1 coordinate 100,168, forward strand.
TCCGAACAACAAAAAATAAATCGACACGTGTTATAGTATGAACAAATACCAACAAATATTGTATTTAATGAAACATTGAAAAGTCATTTCACAAGTACGTATTACTATCGAACTATACATTATTCGGAAAGTATTGTTGATAAATCATAACAATTAAATAACACTGAATTCACAATTTATTCTTTCAATAGATCCCGCCCCTAAGCAAGAACGAACACCGGAGAGAACCTCGCACCGGAACGGTGACTATAAACCCAATACAAATAATACGCTGAAAACAACAAGAATGTCTCATCGATCATATTTACCGAATCGTTCCTTTCTCAATGTGACACTTTTTGCAGGAATCAAGCATCAATCCTCCTCATTTACTCCTCATTCACGATTAACAACTTAATCATTTCCCTCCCACTTCCTCCCTTTGCCACACCCTTTCCCTTTTCTAATTCATGCGTTCACTCCGTGAATTACTCAACCCTCCACTCTCGTCCCCGTTCATTCGTTAACTCATTCTTGTCACTCTAAATTTACCCTTTGGCTCTTTCTTTCGGAACTCTATGCAAAGAGGCTGACGTTTCAAATGTTCTGTGAAGTGGGTTGGTATTCTTCTTTTCTTCAATGAATTGTTATTCACGACGCGGAATGAAAAGAGTTGCTGAAATAACATTTCGTGAATTCTTAGATAAATGGACTTGCAAGTTTTTCCTCCGTATCGCGTGTCATATATTTTTTTAATGTGATTATTTTATTTTATTACTAACTGATTCCCCAACGTCGCCAGCAATTTTACTTACTGGTTTTTGAAAACACATACAGCATCCTCATTTTTCAAATTCACAAGAATACAAATTAAATACAAAACTTGACTGTGTACACTACACCATCTCGCGGGAGCCGTGTCGGTCGAATATTTATTCCAAGACGCGGCTGCACCATTTCATTAAAACTATTGTAAAATCTAAACTTTTCATCAAAATTTTACGATTTAAACGCGTTTTTTATCTTTGTTAAATGCCCAATACAAAGAAACTTTTAAATTTGGTGATGACTGATTTTTCCCTCTTAAATTACTCTCTTAAATGGAAGTATTTTAGCACTCCTATATTTAGTAACGTTTCATCGAAAATTTAGGATAATTTTCTGTCGACAGACATATGCTGTCGCGGACGTTTTTGTAGAACTCTTCGAGGCAAACAATGTTGCACTTCATAGTTGCCACTAATCTCCAACCGTTTAGTAAGCGTAAGCGAATATAGCGGTTTTTTTTCGATTTTATCGACATTTATTGTCAAAAATCATTTCCTTTTTAACACACATTCTAAAGTAAAAGTCAGCATATGTTCATCCTAGATATCTAAACTATCTCCTTGTCAAATTTAATCACGATCAGTTCAGTGTTTTACTCATGATTAGGTAAACACCAAATAGAGAGAGAAACTTTCTCGTCACGTATTTACATATTAGTACATGGGTTGTCATTTTTAAATTCAGAAGGAAAACAGTCTTCTGATAGTCATTTTTTAAGTCCTGATAGTCTTATTTCGATGAAAAAAAAAACAGTACTAGCGAACATTTTCAACAATGAGACAAAACGGTTCAGTGCACAGACTATTGATCTCTGGTTTTGTGTTCCAAATAGAATATTATTTACAGCTTTTATTCATGCATATAATTTATTTTAAGGGTTCCCTTGATTCCGTATATCAATATAACTATGGAAAATGAAAAATGGTTTAAGTCACGAGTCACTAGCTCAGCGGTTCCCAACAAGTTTTCAAAATATGCTCAGAAGCACTTTGATTAGTCAGTTGATTCTACGTACAGATTGCTAATCCGCATTTTCCCGTACGTTGCACCATTTTCCAGTTACAGAGAAAAAAAAATATGCAAAAAAGGAGTTATCATGGAGACGCTTTGTTTATAAATTTGCCTATTAGACTCTTGCGAAGAGTTTAATGTGGAAGATAGTTCACGGAATCTTTACTTGAATATGTAATTATGATATTTAGGATTTTATTATATAAAGTGGGATAAATATTTCGAAACCGAATATTTAAAAAAATGTTATCTTGTTTAATAATTTTAGTGTATTATGATTTATTTTTCTTTTAATTTTTAGAGTTATGTAGGTTGTTTAGTGATATGAGTTTTTTTTATATGTATTGTAATTGGAACGTTGAGTTGGGCACACTCCAGATTTTTACTTGAAGTTCTGGGACACTGTGTGGATAATAAATAGACGCCAATATTACACGCGTCATCGGCATAGAAATCAGCGGAAATGCGACATATGAACGTGTTCTCCCCGTTCGGCAGAAAATACGTCTGTTCCCAAAGGTTGGTTCCCTTTCGAGAAGGGTGTTCTCGCATCGACCATTACACGTGTATTTCCGTTGTGCAATAGAATTGAACCCCGTTTTGTATCACGAAACCTCATTACAGAACGTATTTTAAGCTGACGCCAAAAATTCAGTTTTAATTACGAAGTATCAGCATTTACCACTGACATCTCTTACTTCAGAGTTGGCTGTACGTTATGCGTGGGGAAGAACAGAAAATTTATATACTGCAGTGATATTATGATATTTTTGAATTGTACATCTCGTGTGGGGGGTTCACTTGTAAAAATTAATGTCATCTGAATGTTACAACGTGAACGTTGATATAATCAAAACACTATGAAAAATTAGCTAGTATTGACAATCACGAGAAATTTCAAATATTGCATAAGGGAAGAGTTTTTAGTGCTTCGGATAGTGCGTAACACCACATTAGCACTTGATCATCAATAAAGAAACAACCAGTATCGTGGCCCCGTGTATACTCGTACGTTCCATTTTGTCTTTGGATTTGAAATCAGGTAGCAGAATGAGTTGGACTAGAAGGGCCAGGGTTCATATCCTGGTTGTCGTAGAACACACACTTCCAGGCACACTCAGTCAGCAATAAAATGAGCATCGTTGTAATCATTTCAATATATTTCTTTATTTCTTTTCTATCAAACAAGGAACTTCTCAAAATTTAATAAAACACTGTTCAGTCAACGAAATCTGTTTACAATATGTGTCACTATGTCCTCAATACGTTTTGTTCTTCTCAAGATATCAGAGGATTCTTTTTTACAAAAGCGATTGTTCTTGTGTTGAAATATTACGATCAATCTTCAACGCATTTTGCAATGACAGATTTTCTTGAAGTTTTGCACCACATCTCTAATATATCATCATTTATCAAATTTTTTTAATTTTTATAAATCATATTCACGTAGGAAGAATGTGCTGCAACGAATAAGGAAGATCAGAGATGGGGAATTTGAGGTCTTAAAGTTGTCCTTTTACTTAATTTTGCGAATTTTATATAAATAACACACAGACTAACATATGTGCAAAACTGAACTCACAATTTCCGAGCACCTACTCGGGCGAGGAAATTCGCATTATCTCCGACCAGGTGAAAATTGCGACGGATCTCGAACTCGGGACATCCTGCTTGGGCCGCAGGTGTGCTTCAACTGNATTTTCACCTGACAGTAAACGATGCGTATGTGCAATAATTTGGACACTATGGTAATTTCATTAATAGTTGATACTTGGCAACAGCTAAATTAGCATTCAACAGCTCATTTTGCAGAATACTAATTATTTTATAAATGGCGTCTACTTAAGATGATAGATTTCATAGGGGCATTAAATAAGAAAAGGTTTCCCCTGAACCCTGAAAGTAAGCAAATATAATCACTTTATACACATAAGAAGTGCGGGTAGCATATACTATGTTCATTTCAGGAGAAGACTCATCTGAATAGGTTTTCGTCCATTCTTCAGTTACTTGCACGGATTATGAAGAATAAATAAAGCAAAATTCTTGAGACAAAAGATAGAAAATATAATCCTAAAATGCTTGATTTTTTTTAAAATGTGTCTTCATAAAGTATTGTTCCCACCGTTTGGATGGAAGATTTGAATCAGCCATTATTTGGCAGAATCTGTATCACCATCGACCAGATATTCTTTCGACCAATGGGAATATATTAAAGTTGTATTATATTAATCTTTTCTAGTTGGAAATGAGCGTAGATAGAGAATAAAAAATGTGATGAGAGTTTAAAGGTATAAAAATGCTATATTGTGTAAAAATTATTTATTTTTGCACAGCTGCAGGGATATAGAGGGATCATCCCACGAGAAAGTCCCTTGCCATTTCCTGTCTTCAAAAGAAGAGTGCAGTCTGCACATGCACCGCACAGTGGTTCAGGATCCCGAAAAGATGGACACGGGATGAAAAAGTTTCCCGATTTGCTTAAAATTCAGTATTCTACAGTTTCTGGGCTCGCTTATTACGAATTCGTGCTCAGCATTATCGAAAAATGATTTATTTTTAAACAATAGAAAGAAAAACATTACTTTTTTGCACAATTTTAGAAGAATTTTCAATATATTTGCATGAGAGGCTTTAAAATATTGATTAATATTGTTTGCAGCTGATAGACTCAAAATGATGTTCTAAACGAAATAAAATAAATTATTTTGGCAATTATTTTTCAAAGAAAATATTACTTTTTATAAAATTATTTAAAAAACGAAACAAATTATTTTAAAGGTTAGAATGTTATTTATTGTCATTTTTAGACAATTACTGCTCACAAAATTGACAAAAAGAAATATTTTTGTATTACTCGTTTTTCAACAAAAAACGGTGGATAAAATTCATTTAATTCAGTTAATTTTGGTTCATTACATTTTGTCATAGCTTCAAATGACAAAATGAGGAGGACGTGAGGTGAGACATGAGTAGTGGAGGATAGGTGGCAGCGAAGAGGGGACCTTCCACATGAAAACTAATAAAATAATGCAAAATTTAAATAATGAAAAATAATAATAATACTCCAGTTTAGTCTTTGTTGTCATGGAGTTTATAAAAAAAAAGTAATTTCCCCTATTATAGTTAGGAGATAAGGAAAATGAAAAGAAAGAGATGTTTTTTTTAGTTGGTAAAAGCAAATTGCCAAAAAAAAAAACCCAACTCGCCGGTCACAAGGGATACGTAGTTAGTGTATATCATCCTCCGCGTGGTGATCCTTCTATTGTCCTCCGCGTGGTGATACGCAGTTTGTAGTGCTTTTTTTTACAATAAATTTAATTTATTATTATCATTATTGTTTTATGACATAAGAGCGGATGGGAAAATGGTCAACTGATGACAGGTTTCTAAAAGGAGTCGAGAACTGTCTCTTCTTCGTATTCATAACGACACTATTGCTTAAGAGAAGAAAGAAGTGGAAATGAGAACGAAAGATAATCATGATTCCTAACTAAAGGCACTAGATAATTATTTTATGAAAAGTGTGATAGCTGTGTAGCCCTTCTTTTCCCTACGCGGCATCCATCACACATCAATAAAGTTTACTCATAATGTGTATAAAGACAAATATTTGTAATCACAATGACGAGGAAATTCATGGGAAAATGAAGGAAGGAAATGAAACTGCCTGACATATTGAACGCGTCAATGCACCCTTGCGAAAGGGTTTTAAGGGTTTTTCATCCAAGATCGAATGAATTGGCAATTGTTTAATTAGTATTATTTATATCATCTAAACAATGCATCCATCATTAATTGTTATGGTTAATTAAAATAAGAATGATTTATTTTCAAGAGTGTCATACTCATCATAAGAGTTTATACAACTGCTGACGTACTAATATAATTTACCATTTTCTTGGCAAATATTAACATTTTTCTCTCTTTATAAAATGATATATTCAAAATCTTACAGTAAATGTACAAAATGTTGTAAACATCTCCACATTATTGTTCACACGAGCAAACAGATGTGTAGCACCACAAACTTGCTTCATAATATCGCGTAAGTTTGACATTTTTAATTCATAACTTTCGAAGTCGCAACTGGAAATTGGCAATCAATTTTGTAATACTGTGACGTACTCTCCATGTTAATAACAAAGCAGAACTCGGCTGAACTTTTCACTTTCATGTATTTGAAGGTAAAATTTATTTTTGAAATTCGTCATTCTTTTGGTTCTAAATTGTTGCAAACTGTCACTATTTGCAGGCGATTTTGATATTTTGAGAACTACATCCCGATTTCCCATGATTTTTTAAGATGAATTCTTTTTTCCAATTCGAAATCGAACGAATATCCCACTTTTTACAGGAATCTAAAGAGCCCTATCGGATCAGTTAAAAACTTAGGCCGCATTTGTTCCCTGCGCGACGACCACTTTTTCTATTAATTGTGTGCACACCAACGCACCTATCTAAAAACCAACATTGTTTTGTGGTCCCTGAAACACCATTAAAAATATCAAATATAACAACTCTTTTTTTTTCTCCGAGCCCAGCTTCTGGCGATCCGGAACCACTGTGCGCCGTACGTGTATTACTAACTTGCAAACATCGTCCTGTACACATTATCCCCTCAGCTGACCAGATTCTATTCAGATGTCACAGAGAGCGGCGCTGTGACATCATTTCGCAAGGGTGCATTGACGCGTTCAATATGTCAGGCAGTTTCATTTCCTTCCTTCATTTTCCCATGAAATTCCTCGTCATTGTGATTACAAATATTTGTCTTTATACACATTATGAGTAAACTTTATTGATGTGTGGTGCCGCGTAGGCAAAAGTGGCTTTTGATAAATGAGACTTTTTTCAATTTCATAGTCATCGGATGCGACCACAGAGCAGTCAAAAGTCATGAACTGCTGGTGAGCACTCAGCGGAAATACCTCTGACAGAAGCCTCCACGGCATCATCAAATCTTTGAAACCCAATAATTTCTTATGTTACGAAGCGAATATTTTTGGTAACACTGGAGGTAAGCTCATTTCTGGTGATCAGCTTAGGGATAGACCCCTAATTAAACGCGGTAAAAAATACACCTTTACGAATAAAAAATGAAGTATTAATATCTACAGAACCCATTAATCGCGTTGTAGCATCGGAGGTAAAATAACATCTGGGTATCCAAGCTGACATCCGATCACAATGAGTTAGAACACAATCAGCACAAGTGTATTACATGGCACATCATGGTGTCCACAAAGATGAAATCAACTAATAGCATGTTCTCAGAGGGGTTAAAACCGTGCGCATTGAGGTTCCTTTCACCGTTATCTGGTTGTCGATGTACGAATCTCCACCGAAGAGGAATTTATTTGCGGTTTCCAGCGATAATCAGGTAAGTGTACTTTTTCCTTTTTCCAGTTAAGGTCGTCTAAAGTTTCCAAAATGTTCTTCTGTTATTACATTGTCATTTAACTTTGATACAATGTGCTATTGTAACACTTCGTAGCTAAGCTGAAAGAACGATGCTTTTACATTTAAAAAACATCACAAAATTATTATATTTTTACCATGAAAAAAATAGAGAAAATTGCTATCTGGTTTTCTTAACTCATAGAGTTTTTATTATTTTACCCTATTTATCTAAGTTCTAAAGTTTGTACTCATTTATATGCAAGGAACGTATTTTTTTAAGAAAATTTATATTGGAGTTACCTGTATATTCCTCTTAAACGTATACTAACTGGTTATCCTGTTTTTCAGAGTTTGTAAGTAAATTATCCGTCATCAATTGAAATAGATAGTACAGTTTTGAATCGTTTAGACTAATATTCATATTAGACTAAACGATTCAAAACTGTACTATCTATTCCAATTGATGATGGATAATTTACGTACAATTTCGCAAATATCAAACATTTTTGACCGGTTATCTCCTTTTTCTTAAAAAAATACGCTTACCTGGTTATTACTGGTAGCCACATATATAACAAGACAATAAAATATTAAATCATTTCTTCCTTTTCTCGCGTGTGAAAAATGAAATGTAAAAAATCAAAGTCCCGTTTTCAGGTATTTATTTTGTTTTTTGCTTTTTTCATACAAGAACGGAGCTGATATCTCACTTAGTATTTAAAAATAGAAATATCTAAAAAGTCTTTCTGAGTAAGTGGGTACGTTACAAAAGGCACATTCTGATTAAAATTCATATTTCTAGATTCACTATTTTACGATCTTTGTTGATGAATGTGTCAAACCAGTGACGACGAAGTCGGTTATATAGAGATAATCTAATGATAGAATACGGATCGAGAAGGCCGTGATACGAAAAACGATAACAATCCAGGTGGCGGTGTTCATTGTGGTGTCGTGTGGCTTGTACTTTCGCTTTGCTACCCACACATCTGGCACCCTCTCACTGCCCAGTGGACCATCCTCCCTTTGAACACGTTCACCCCCCCCCCATGTTGCCGCTAGCTGTCCCGACCCTTTTGCACCCTTTCCCTCTCTCCATTTGATCTCTCTCTCTCCCCAATTCTCTTGTTCTCTCTCCCTCGCTCCCATTCGTATTCATTCCGATTCTCGTCTCGTGACAGCGTGATAGCGAATGTTGGCCTTGGAAAGCAATTCGCTGCAGGAAGCTCTGGAATGAGTAATCTCAAAGGCGAAGATCCAAGTGGCTGTGGATTTAATGGTTCGGGAGAAATCACTATCACGGGGACGACTCAAAGCTTCTATTGTGTTGGGTGTTGACTCTCGGACACGTTAGCAGGGTCTCAGGGTAAGCAGCGTTGCTGCGTACTGAGGTTTTGGTCATGAAACAAACACAATTGACTTCATAGAAGATACTTGAATCACAGTCTCATTCAAAGCGGATGACGCTCATGCCGTCAAAATTATTTCGATTAAAATTAATATTTTGATCGAGACGTGTTCTTTAATTTAATAGAAGTGCTGAACTAATTAAACTGTAAAATTACATCTAACTTTGCATGTAATAAAGAATATTGTGGTTGAGAACAGTGGAAGTAATTTTTTTCACTCGAATATTGCGCATTGTCAAACTATAATGTTAAAGAGTTTGATAATTTAAGAGAAAAATTAAATATTCAATTTCGGGTATTAAAAGTGTAAAAAAAAATAATACAAAATTAGTGCAATTTGGTACATAAAGAAATACGAAAATAAGATAGATAAAAAGTGGGGGACAAATCACAAAAATGTTTTCATCACTTATTGAAATATTTGAAACATTCCTATTCAAGTCATGATTATTAAATAGCCATTAATAGTGCAATAGAATCAGTGTGTCTCAGTGGGCAGAGCGTTGAGCTGCTGACTGGATAACGGGTATGATCCCCGATGGGACGTGGAAATTTTCACCACAACTCAACATACAGATTCACTTCCAAACCTGCTCAATTCGCTGAAAAATGTGTACCGGATTGGGATCAAACAATCGGGAGCGAGAGGCTGGTCACATTTCTTTCTCCTAAACTAATTTACTCTCCGGAAGCAAGCAAGGGACCAACCCATCAATTCCGATCAAGGGCCCTAAGGCAGAGGCGGATTCAAAAATTTCAGCAAATGTTCCTAGATAAGATAAAAAGTTGGCTGCGAGTTAAATACTAATAGAATGTCAATATGTTTGTAATTTAACGTAAAAAATTTACATGTACAAATTATTATCGAACTATAGATTATTCTGAGTGTAGTGTTTAAAAATCATAAGAATTGAAATAATATTAAATTCACTATTTATTATTACAATAATCATGCCCCTAGACAAAGCCTAGAGAACCTGTATGATAAATCCGCCTCTACCAGAAGGAAAACCGGAGCAAAACCCGGGCCAGGATGGGAACCACTGACGTATGTACAGTTCTTTGAGTTCGTACTAGCGTTGGTAGAATTAAATCACTAAACAAATCTGAAACTGGCATAAACAAACACGTAGTTATCTGATTTGAACTTGAAAACCGGCCATTTAAATGAACTGCAATTATAATTGGTGTAATACATTGCGTCTTATGGAGGAATCAGACCAAGTTTTAAATCACAAAAGTGATGGAAGTTCACTTTGATTTGTTGTAAATTTTCCGTAGAGTTTTGTACATTATTTTTATTCGTATGTTTTCGGACATTTCAAAAAGATATTTCTCTTTTCCTGAGGTGAGATGCGTAAATCAAGAAAGCGTTGCGCTCGGCCGCCACATCTCTTAGTCTCTCTGGTGCATTTATATGAGTCACGCGATTCCGAGTATTGTCAATACTACACTACTGGCTAAAAGATGGAAACTAAATCACGTTTATTCGTCATTAAAATTCATAACGTGGTGTTATAAAAAAAACTACAATAAAAGTAAAGAAAATAATTATATTTCTCAGTGATCCCACCTTAAACAAGTTAACTTTTCACAGTTCCAAATTTAAAAACTTGAGAACATTCAACATGAAACAGATTGATGATTGAGAAGCACCTAATTTTAACGAATAAAATGTTATTAAAACTTCCGACTCATCTGCGCACAAGTACTCAAAGTAAAAATATTATTCAATTCTTTCTCAGATAATCTTTTTCGTGTTATTGACAATTTACGGCTCCCGAAAATAAATGTTCGAAAATGTTCGTATCCTCATACCCCATAAACCATAGCGATGCGTAACTTTAAGGTTAGTCCACCCCTCTACCTCCCCGTAACACAGCGAAACGGTTCACAAATTCCCCCTTACCGAAGGTTACGTTACGTTATTTATGGACAGTCCGCAAAGGAAGAGTAACTAGCTTGTGGTATGGAAAGGTAGTAACTATCCAAAGTCGCCAAATTGCTTAAGGAGTTTTCATCCGAACGAAGCTCGACCACGTTACTGGTACACATTATTCGACACGATAGTGGTATATTAGTAGTTCAACGTTCATCGATTTACACCTCACCCCAAATAACATGGGATTGGAATGGATCTGTGGGGGTGAATATCCTCGTAGCTAGGGGATCGCAGGGGACTTCCCCGGGACAGTTGACTGACGTGTAGGGTGAACGATTGTTGGAGTGAATAACAGGGGAAACGGGAGATGCCCACGAAAAACTGTCACAGACCCGTTTAATCCACCACAACCAACTCTGTCTGCTAGGACCAACCGCGGTGTTTACACGTATTCGCGGAAGTTGTAGACAAGTGTTTTGGTGGAAACTACAACTCTTCAGCGCACAAATATTAAGTTTTAACTCTCAACTTCCATCGAGTACCTACTCGAGGAGGAGTGTTTGCGACGTCAACAGCCCTCAGGTGAATATTGCCACGGACCGGGACTCGAACCCGGGACGTACTGCTCTGGCCGCAGGTGAGCTACCCATCCAGGTATTAGGCGGGTGCAGTGGATAGCACACCAGGCAATATTCACCTGAGGGCTGTTGACGTTGCAAATATTAAGTTGCGTTCGGTCAGGTGAAAATGGCGACGAGCCGGGAATCGTACCCGGAACCCCTACATGGACAGCGGGGGTGTTAACCACTTCACCACCCGTCCACCTTCCGCAACTCTTCACCATTTCAACCCAGACGTAACCATCGGAAGATCTGAGGCATCCAGGCGGCACACAGGGTGGTGTAGTGGTTAACACCTCTGCGATCAAGGCGAGGGTCCCGGGTTCGATTCCCGACTCGTCGTCATTTTCACCTGACCGAAAGTTGTCACATTTCTTCTCCACGTGTAGGTCTTCTACACGGAAGAAATATGTGCAAATGTTAAGTAGACCCTCTGATCGCGAGGTGCAACTACTGCGGGCGATTAGGATTTTTCTGACAGCGAGGTGGGTGCAAATGTGATATCCCGACGCCCTTGCTAATACCCATTTTCCATGATGCAAAGCTTCTACTCACAACAGATCAAATATTACCATCGTTCACTGAATGAACATAAAAACTTGCTATTATTAACATAATTACAAAACAGTATTTACTAAATGTAGTAAGTTGAGAGGAATAAGAAATTTTGAAACAGACCGTCACATCTAAAAACTCTAGTCTGCAGAAAAGATCTATTACAAATAAACTTATGAGTTGGATAAGAGATAGAAAGTAAATCCTGTAAACTAAATAAGGATATTCATTTTAGATTATAATGATACGTATTTCCATAATTTCTTTTAATTTCTTATTTTTTAAATGATTTTCTCTAATAATACTTATGTTTTTATATTGTTAGATATTTTATTGTATTTAACTTCAATATCTATGCTAAGTATAGTTGTTAAAAATGTTTCTTTCAAAATTGTATTCACACTTTCAAGCTATTGTTATTATAATATCGACTATATCTGACACTAAGTTTTTTTTCTTTGCTGATTTTGTGCACAAGTAACTCAGTCTATTTGTACAGAATTTATGTTGTAATACTTTATAAATGTCACAAAATTTGTAACAGTAGTTCTTAAATTAATTTGTACAAAATACCCCTAACAACAGTTAAAACCCCTTATTAAAATTCTGGAGTGAACATACGTGTAATAGAACATCAAAGCAGTTGATCTTAGAATGCGTTTCTGATTCAGAACGCAGTTTACGCTTTACATGTGGAAGAGAATCACTTAAATTTAAATAAATGGATGCTATAAAATACGTATTTTGTAAAATAAATTTACAGAACATTGGGAGGAATACGTTATCTTTTATGAGAAAAGTGTTAACATTCGAAAATATGCCTATAATAATAAATAACTCTATTGAATATACTTATGAGAAAAAAATAAAACTTTTGGATAGTTTGACTATCTTGAAAAGTTGTTCTTAATGCACTCTCCAGTCTCCACATCTTGAACACATCTCTGAAATATTTAAAGTAACGTTCAATCATAAAGTATTTCATACCATGCCATCACTATTATTAATATATTAATGTAAATAAAGTTCAATTAAAATTAAAGGCAGGATGTGATGTTGCCACGTGTACGCATTCGGTATCTTCGGGATCACACTGATGCAAAGTTTATTTAAATTCTGCGACAAAAAAACGCGGTAAAGTGCTTGAAATTTTACCTGTCGTCTTCAATTACCATGAGACAACAGATTGGAATGTTTTATTCACCTGTCTGCGTGTTAATTAAATCTTGAAAATTTACTGACAGCAGTACCAGTTTTCTATGCTTGTAATGTTAGATTGAGCAATAGTCAGTATCCTATATCTAGATAATTGAAGGGTAAAATTTTTTTTTTAAATTTAACAATCAAATTTGGGTTGTAGCAACGTAAGATTACGAAGGACCAAAAATGAAGGAGGATTAGTTTGGAGTTGAGAGATAGAAGTGCCAACAAAATAATTTAATAAAATGAGAATTCAACGAGTAAAACAAAAAACAAAAACACATTAAAAATAAGGAAGAACTCAAATGATAGAAAACTGAGTGACTGTGTGCTCGTTGAAGACTTGAAGAATGCAGCGATGAGATAATGATGACGTGACACTCCATTGACTCAGTTTGCAACCGTAACGACGTGATGCGATGAGAATTTGACGGCTGGTGTTGAGTTGAATATTTGGTTGAACTTTGGTAGAAGTTGAAGAATCTGCACCGCGTTTGAAGCCGAGAGTTCACGGTCATGGCGTTAAAAAAACTCCTTAAATATTCTCTGCAGAGCGTACCGTCAAAGAAGCGTTGTGTATTATGCTCTACGACAGAGGATCAAGGAACTAGGAATGATGATATACGAAGAGAGAGAGAGAGAGAAGAATAGAAGCCGCAACAGGAAGGTTTGTCCCGAGGCAATGTGAGGGTTGGATACCGAGGGTGCTTGTTCAGCTCAGTGACCAAAGGGAGCCACGAAACAAGTATGATAATGCCGATGTGCAAATCTTACGCCACCACAGAAACCGCTCTGGTCAACCAATACTAGGGATATTCCCCATGCAACAAACCGCAAGAGTGTACTAACTCCCCTCTAGATCAGAGCAACTAATACACATACCTGGGGACTTGGTTTACAATAATCTCGTGGAATAACGTTGCGCATTGAGGAGGACGGTGACGTTGGTCAGCAAATGAAACGCAAGACGTTTTTGTAGAGGGAAGTTAAAGTTGCTGAACAGATGTATGTAATATCTTTGACTGTGTTCCAGGGGCAAAGCGATATTCTAATACGTCCGCTCCGAAAAATGTCTTAAATATGATTGGCTTGCATTGAGCATGCTCCGGACGGACGAAGTACAGGTCCTAGTCCAGGTAAGTCCGGCCTGAGCATGCTCCGGACAGATCCTATTACAGGTACGTGCGGCCATTTTGGACTATCCGGCATGCTCTGGATAGTCTAAAATAGCCGGGTTTACCTGTACTAGGGTTCATGTTTAAGTCACCAGGTCACCCTAACGAACACATTTTCTTCTTCTTTTAATTGATGAAATACATCGGTCATCCTTGCGGTTCTAGAAACGGTTGAATAGTTTCCACTGATCCAAGATAAATACATGTGCGGGGGGAAACCATTCGGCACCTCCCCAGGACTATTTAATGTGCCAGATGATATGTACTTAAGCCACTTAGCGGAATAAATCTGTGATAGAAAGGTCACCATGGTGATCTGATGATGGAAAACCGGGGGAAGAAAATGTGCATATAGGTAATCTATTATGAGTACGGAGGGGTGTTGGGGTGTTCTTCGTGTACCTAGAGGATAGTAATCCGGATCGTGGACGTTAAGAAGGTTTAAAAAAGGAAAAATCATTGGAGAGTCTGAGAAAGGTATATTCCTCCAATAACGCGAACATTTCATTTCTGATGAACCAAAAGCTGCATTTACTGATACTCTCAAAAATGTATTCAGGAAGCGATGAAGTTTGGAAATGAGGTTTGGAAATGTGGCCGCATCACACCATAAGGGACATGCATAGAGCAGAAATGGAAGAAAGATAGTTATGAATAATGTAAGAGCGCAGTCTCTCCTTATAAGGTTGTGCCAGTTGATTACAGATCGGAGCCGATATAATATTCTAATTGATTCAGATATTTTTACTATCTATATGTTGTTTCCAAGTGTCGAGTATCTAAATGGACACCAAGGTTATTGACTGCGATATTTAGGTATATAAGGAGAGAAGAGGAAAGGAAGGTAATCTTAGAGTGAATATTTATGCACTGGATTTTTGCTCAGATTTACTGATATTTTACACGTATGTGTCCAACTTCCAATTAGATAATTAGATAATTATTCAAGCGATTCTTTAAGTCGTCGATATGAAGACTGGATGGAAAGAAAATTGTATCATCAGCAAAAAGAGCGATTTCGTCGAAACACAAACTTGATGAAGAGAAAACAGGAAATTTTTATTCAGTTAATGGGTTTGTAGTGATATCCATGAATTATTCAAGTAGTGCAGTGTTGCCACTCTACCTACTGGAAAGTTTTGCTGTGACTAATCACGCATACACGATATTCACCATGTAATTTTCATTATGTTTCCAACAATTTCGAAGTAATGTGAACTTAATTTTGTAGCTTGGTGACATCTATGCGTACATATAGTTTTTTTCAATTTCATTGTTTCTACTTTAGAAGGTTGCCTGACCTAAACATCACAAAACATCGGCTGACAACGAAAACGCGGAGCGGTTCCCTATGAGCTAGAGATTAATTTTTTTTTAAATTTGGCATTATGTTTTGTTTTTTTACTTTTCCATGTTGAATTTCGTCTCTCCACCTCTACAAGATTATCACCAATCACCGGTGGAATTCGACTCATGATTCAAATCCAACCTGTATCCTTGCACCATAAAATAATATAAGGCAATACGTCAGTTCTCCGGCAGGGTTTGCCACCTACACGTACAAATCCATAGAGTAAAGGGTAGATGACGTTGCCTCCGATAATTTCATTGAGAAATAAAATTGATCTGCCGTATTGGAGGTTCTCAACTACTAGTATCAATATATAAAGAACACGTACCGCTGGTTGATATAACGTCCAAACCAAATTTTCTTACGAACATGCCAGTCAAGTTTTATTTATATTTCCGATCTTTCGACCTCTCAAATGGGTAGACCTTCTCAAGACTACAATAAGAAAAATATAAAGATAGACAAAGATATGAAATATACAAAACACAAAAATTCAAATGATATAATAAAACAAGGGCTAATAAAACACTGGAAATACAGGTGCCCTTTTGTTTTATTATTATCATTGTAGTATTGTATTTTGCATATACGTATAGATCTCCATGCGTTTTCTGCACGCAACAATACGGCCTTTTCTAGTAGTTCTTTACTACAAATTTCTTGCTCTTTATAGTGCACCTGTACTATTTCATAATTTCATACTATTTCGTAGTTCCACTGAGGTTGTGGTTCTGTAACCGCAAAACATTAGGGAAAATCTTAACGCAAGTACCATACAAGCGTAGACAATGTCAAGGAGAGCGCAGCTGACGTGACTGTCCTCAGCGCCTAATTAACTATCACACAACTTGATAGCTTGTAGTGCATTATATGTCTGTTTACACGTCAATTTTCAAAATTATACATCGATTATTAAAAGTTTTATTTTTTATAATTTTCGCATAAAGATTTTTTTTCCATGTTCATCAAACGCACCTGATCTTAGAAACGCTTGATATTTTTGTGTAAACGAGGATCAAGATTTTAGCTTCGATTTTTGATTCCATGTCGCTTGCGGAGTGGACCACAAATAACTGCCTGAAATACTGACTTCGGCTATACGACCATGGCATGTTTTCTTAACAGCAATTTAAGGCACTTAATTAAGGATAAAATGCTTTATAAATATGAGTATATTTTCATGTTTTCGTAGACACGTTTTGAGAAAATAAATCATATTATGTCTCTTTAAAATTAAATGGATAGTGTCAAATTTATTTAGAAAAGTTTATTTATATTTATAGGTTTTCATGAGCCAAAGTTCAACGAAGAAAATTGCAGCTATTTGAGAACGCACCAAAATGTAGTCGAATTGAGATGATCCTAATAATTGCTCCCACCCCCCACCCCTGTGTGAACACTACAGTAGAACAAATGTCAAATGCAAGCCACACAACAGACTGTCAAATGCAGAGATCGATTTCCATCGAGTTATAATACCGGAGCTTGTGAGATAATGGACATGTGATCGGTGGTAGTTTGGTTTTTGATATTTTCAATTAATTGAACAACGATTATCGAGCAAACATTTGATCCATTGTTTCCAATGACAGTTTTCGATTACGATATTACCGTTGTCTGTCAGAACCACGTAGGATTTACTGGAATAATGGGGGAGATTTCCGTAATTACATTCTGTCTCGCTTTTTTTCGAAATTATTTTGAATGCCTCATTAACTCTTGAGATAATTGCATTTCTAACTTAATTTGCTATAATTTAATCGGTTTTATATGTGTTAACGAGTTAATGAGACCATTAAAAATGAATTCAACTCTAAAATAATTGCACTACAGAGACGACGCGCTCAAAATTATAAAACGAATTCAATTGTTCATTTAATAATACCGTAGATGTCATTAATTGTCTCGTAAGAATATAAATATAACATTTTTGTTTAACATGTAATTCATTTAAAACATACATTACAAGCGAAATATTAATTACTACCGAGCGATCTGTAGGGGAGTGATTATCCAGCAAAAAGTGAACATTCTTAGAATACAAAAGAAAGAAGAAACTAATAAATGTTAGATCCTGAACTTTTGAGATCAAAATTCCTGGAGTCCATAAGAAAAAAAAATTCATGTGATTTCAATTTAAAGTCAGAAAATACCCGCACTTTACTTAAACATTTCAAGGAAAAAAGAAAAGGAAAAAAATACATATATAATGGTTAGAAAATGAACTTTTCTAGCAACAAAATGATTTTATTGTTTCAACGTGATTTAAATTTTAACAAATCAAATAAAGCTGTTTAATTAAAGAAATTAAAACTACGTAAGTTTAACGATTCTATTTATGATAATTTCTCAATTTCTGTTTTTCTTATTCACACATAAAACTATTTTAGGTATTAAAATTAATTTTGCCGTTGGTAGAGGTGGACTTAGAAAGTGCTTTTACAATAGATGGAGATGTAGCCAAAGCGCTTATTTTCTTCGTTTGTGTTTTTAAGAGCGTAAAGTTTCGAATAAAATTCTAAAAGCACCTCTTGCAACCTGCAACCGGAGATTTCGAAACAATTACACATCAAAATTAATATTTCAGGAAATTTTGTCTTAACAATTCCCTGTCCCTTAAAGCCAACGTACTGCGTTTTCCCACCCTTATTAAAAGCTTTGGCGCAGTTTTAAAAACTCCCATGAGGTATTAGCATTTTAATGGAACTACAACGCAAGTATTGCTAAGAGAGCTTGAAGCAAATGGTGCAGAAAAGCCGAGCGTCCAAAATTAGTTTCTGAGGTTAGGGTTTACTCATGTATCCGACCCCAGAGCGATAATCGTTTAAGGGCTCTTGACTGCCCTTTACACCGGTGGTGCAGGGCCATGCGAACTCGTATTTGAGCATTATGTGCGGATCCGTCGTTCTCAGGGCTAGGGGAACGCAGCTGTAATACCTTGTGGCGCATATTGCTGCATAAGCTGAAATCTCTTAAGTGCTATTCCGTGGTTACCCGCAAGGGTCCTTGAGAAGGACCGGGGGGTCCACTATGGTGACTTTCCGATCGTAATGAGTCTCGCAATGTAAAAAAAAGTAAAACATTTCTTTTGAAGTTCTTACAAATTTTGGCAATTAAGGACCTCAACTCAAATTTTTCATGCTTCCTCCGAAAATCTATAAGAAGATCTAACTATTTATGAGATAGGAGGGTCCAAACTCTTAGATGTACTCAAAGAAAGTTCTCCATAGAAAACAAAATAAAAAAAGTAATTGTTTCCTATTTTTAATGTACTAAAATTGCAGCATAAATTTGTTTATTTGTTTCAGAAAAAAATGTATTACTTTAGTTTAAATATATCAATCATAATATACCAATTGTAATGACAATATGGTTATCTCAAATACTATTTTTACCTACTAAATTAATAAAATACGATTTTGAACCACAATTAAATTATGACGTTATTAGTTTAATCATCTATTTATTCTCCTTCAAATTTCAGACACTTTTGATCCGAGACAAGCCGGGTAAATAATTGTTAATACTTACGTTTTCAAACTTCGATACTGTAATTTATTTTTCTTCTGTCATAGACAGTCCCACGGTATACTCAACTAATTGCCCAAAATGACTTCATTACTTTGCTATCTTGGCTTTAAAGTAATGCTAATCTTACTTTTTAACTATATATAGTATTTATTTTTTAAAAACGTTAAATTACATTCGTATTGTTGCAAGTTCACAAACGACCTCCCAGGCGTCGCTACTCATGTCTCTGCTACGCTGCTTCAGATCATTGGAAAAAAGCGCACATGTAGACAACACTTCATATTTACTCTTCAACGCTGTTCCGATGTTTGCGAAAAATTCTGCAGTTTTAAAGTGAAGTTAGGCTTGATAATCGGCAACGAAGAGAAACTGTTGCTTCTGAAATCCAGCACATGAATATTCAAGATAAATGTTCGGGTATTTAAATAGAGGTGAGGAGTTTATGTCAAACATTTTACTGTAAGTTTGAAGTTCGTTAAAACAAAAAACGTTAACTAGCAATTTAGTACAATTAAACTTTTCATATTTTCTTTTCGTTAAATACGTGAGTGAATTTCAGCTAATTCAGCTAGTATTAAAAAGTCGTTTCGTCTTTCAAAGATATTAAAACCGAGGAATAATATCTATCCAAATATATAACTGCGTAACGCAAAAGTGTGTCTCTGTCTGTCTGTCTGTCTGCTACCTGGTCACGACTAAACCACGGAATCGATCTTAATTTCACAATTTTAAATAAGAAAGACAGAAATGGTTTTTGACAATACATGTAAATAAAATCAGGAAAAAAGAGATATGTTTGCTTACGCTGCCTATACAGTTAGAGATAGGTGACAACCATGGATGGAAATTTTGGTTTGCCCGAAGAGTTTTACAAAAAACGTCCACGACAGCGTAGGTTTATCTACAAAAATTAACCTAAATTATCGATAATTTGTTATCAAAAATAGAAGTGTTAAAATACTTCAATTTAACAGAGTAAATTCAGAAGGAAAAACATCAATCATCATCAAATTTAATGGATTTGTTTTGTGCATTTAATAAAGAGAAAAAAAATGTCTTTTGATCGAAAAATTTCGAAGAATAGTTTAGATTTTACAAGAATTTTAATGAAATGGTGCCTCGGAAACGAAAATTCGACCGGCGGGGCACACGCGAGACAGTGCAGTGAATAAAGTCACGTTTTGTAATACATTTCTATTAATAAGAACTTGAAAAATTAGGATGTTGTACATGTTTTTAAATACCTGTGAGTAAAAGTATTTTGAACTTAAAATATGAACAGATTTTATTTTTTTATTGAGTGGAAGAAAATTAGTGTAAAAAGACCCCGGGAAAAGCAAGGTAATCCGCTAGTCGGTTATAAATATTGTATCTAATAGTGACAAAATCGAATGCGTCCAAAACAAAATACTCAGGAGAAATGATTGAAGCGATGCTACATAACTAAAACATTATCATCTATCGTGTTTGGAGAAAGCATATTATTTCACCGGACTGTTGTATTTGAGTTGTGTTTACACTTTGAGCCGCGATTCTTTGGCTATAAATTATTTCCCCTTTCGATCTGTCAGATGACACCACTATACTCAAAGTCATATGACTTTACCGAAAACAATGCAATATGGCTGCCTAACACGAATTGCCAACTTCTACAAATTCAAATTATATCCGAATAAATATTAATAGTAGTCACAAAAGCGAATTCTTGCTGTAAAAAATACAAATTAACAACACAACAAACTAAGACACAAGGTAATATTCATTCCATACGCTCCATGAAAAAGAAAAATACATCACCATCAGAGCAAGTGAATTGAATCGATGGCCGATGTTGGCAATAGATTTAAGTTTAAAGAAATCTGAAAGTATTGCCAGCCTAACACGAGGTACACATATCATTACCCTAATGGACGATTGCGAAGAGAAAGCGTTGGCTACTCTGTGTACAAGCCTTGTACCAACATCAACGCAGACCAGCAAGATATAAATTAATTAATAATTTATTGTTAATAAAGTAGTTACAAACTCCCTAATAAACAATAAACTAATTTATTGCTACTACTTTACAATATACTAATAAACATGGCGAGTTCCGTTTCCTGTCCTTTTTCTTAGCTTACATTTTCTCTTAGTAAAGTTGCATGACTGAGTACAGCGTTAACGTAGGGAGTTGAGCAAATGCATTTTCTACCATCACGCCAACAATTCCACTGCTTTTGCAGCAAAATTTCAATGGGCAAAGAAAGCGAATCAGGGAAGTACCCACGCAACTTTCCAATTATAATTCTTCAAAAGGGATCATAGTAGTAAAAATCCGCAATAGCAATAAAACTAAGACGAAAATAATTTATATTTAAGAAGTAAAACATACACAATTATTAAATACAAACGTACTAAACAGATCAATATGTTTAAAAATATTTATCCCCACAACCATAAAGGGTTTGCTGCTTAACATCATAGCAGCTCATTCAACTACAGATTGCAGATATTATCTTTCACCCTACACTATTTGCATTTCCCTCGTAGGCTGATCAAAATAAACCGCCTCCTCTTCTTTGCGTAATAACTTTTCGCCGTATCTCGAAAATAATGCGACGTACAGAAATGCTGTTTAGCAATCTGTATGTGTAATTTAATGGACAATAAAAAATTTTATATTCATTTTTCCAAAATTTTAATTTTTAACAAACCGGAAGTGGAGCGCGATATGTAAATGAAGCCGGAAATGAGCTTCTGTCCAGAAATAGGTTTCTATTTGCGATGCATTCAAAGTCAATTCTCTACTTTGGTTTGATTTCACTGTTTGTTTTTTCCGCGAGATATCGGATAAACAAAATTCTTCACACACATACGACTTTGGACATCCTCGCAAAACTTTGAAAGTAGACTCTCTCCTGGAGCCAATTCGTATAGATCTGAAGAGATCCCGAATTTCTTTTCGACCGATTACTATACTTTCCTTAATTACACTCAGTGTAATTGGAAAGAAAGAAAAGAAAGAAAACATCAGAGAATAAACACCATGTTCAGTCATTTTAATTATCTAAGGCCTTTGCTCAGTGCTTCACATGTTCCCCAAACTACGAATTATTTACTCCCTCTTCCTATTTAGAGCGATGTTTTCAACAAGTTTGTTGGGCGGGGGGGGGAGAAAGGATGAGAGTTATGAAATGTCGAGAAACTGCTTCACATTTTGTCAAAAGCTTGTTTGCGAAGAAGAGACTTCCGCAAAGTTCCGTGGTGTTAAAGTCACACACAAGTTTGTGTGTTCCAGAGTTTCCAAGATGGCCGCCGCAAAAGTGTCTCTTCAAGACACGAGGAAGTATTCGAAAGAGTTGGAGTGCAGTCGGCTGTTCTCTGATATAAAAGAGTCTTCTAGTATAATATATCATACGACCTTAAGAGGACTCTACATAATATTTATTATTATCTTGTTTTTAACACGTCTCAACCCAGTTTTGGGCATTCCTCGGGTGTAACAAATGTGATACATTTACATTGAATCCCAGATTGATGTGAAATACATTTACAGAATCCCCTTAACATAGAATCCCAGATTCTATTATAAGGTCGTATGATAAACTTCATTACAATACATTAAAAATTGAATATAAATAATATAATTAAAACGGGATTCATTGTTATTTAAAGTTATTTTATATTGTTTTGTTGCTATGTATAATATTTGATACATCTCAGGAAGACCCAAAACCAGGTTGAACCACTGATTTCATAAAAAGATCACAATAAGTATTGGGTAGAGTTCTACTAATGTCGTATGATATATTTTACTGCAATAGATTTAAGAAATAGGCGTAAAAATATCATAAAAGAACATTACTTATCACGAAAACGACATAAACGGATATGAGAAGTAAAATGGAGTTAATTCCATAAAAAATTACACTTGCATCTCCTACAATGTAGGAAGCGAAAATCGTCAAAACAAGGAGTAAACTGTATTTCCTTTTTGTAAAATGTAATCAGTGTGACAATGCTACATGATGAATGAAGTTCTTGTTACATTCCCACTAATTTTTCAATGCGAACTATTTTTACATGCTTTTATTGATCTTAGTTTGTTAGTATGTTTGGTCTAAGTCTTTCAACTGAATTTTAAACAAGTTCCCTCCAACCGATTGAGTTGAAATTTCGCACACGTGTATAAACCGATTACAATGCAATATCATGATGTCTAACTCGAATAAAATCTTTTTTTAAGTTTTTATAATTACGATTTTATTCCGAGATTCCGTCTCTTGGTACAAATAAGTATAACTAATTACATAACCTACGTCTTTTCGTTGTAACTCATCAACTTATCATTACGAACAACAAATAGTATTCTCTTATCATTACGATCGCTGCTCAAAAGGATTTATTTATATTAAATAAAAGTTCGTGCTTGAACTGTTTAAGTGTTGTGAACATTTGAACGAGCAAACTTAAAAATAAATAAATAAACAAATATTAATACTTAAAAGTATAAAATAAAATAATAAATAAAAAGCCTTTTTAAAAACAAGCTTTCATTTGAGCCATGTACTAAACCGAATATAATAAGTTTGGGTTTTTATTGAAGTAATGCAGTGTCAAATGCTAATGCCTCCGCATACACTTCACATTAAAATATCCTAATAAAAATAAACGTACTTACTATCTTTATTGCTGAAAATGATTTAATATATTGTATTTAATTATTTGTTTTCAAAAACTGTCGAGAGAATTGTTAAGAAAATACATACTTAGTCAAGTATTTACTTACCAACCATTCATTGTCCCATGAAATTAATTGGTATCTACTTTAATGAACATAAATTAAAACTATTTTCCAAATACCCCACCGTATCATTAAATTCAGGTTAGAACAGTAATTTGTATGTACGTATTTCTTGTTTAGGCCAAGTAAGGACCACGATGACAAGTGATTGCTAAGACCCAAGTTTACCACTACACACATAGTAAAACGTGTTGGGGGAAACAGCGTATAGATGGAATCTAGATAGCCGTATACGAGTATTACAACTGCGGTGGGAACTAGTCGCAGAAGGTAAACTTCTCAGTCATCATAGCAATATGAACTGAGGCATAGAAGCGAAAAGTTAAACATTTTTCTTGCCCCGCCGGGAATCGAATCCCGGATATTCTTCGTGGCAAATAGGTGCGCAAGTCTTGAGCTCTCGAAGGGGCCAGAACACGATTTGATTTGTAATATAAGTAAAGCTTAGTGCTTCGCGCCATTTACTAAGATTTTCGATGTAAACTGTAGATAAAAGATGACTGAGTGTATGAAATAATACATTTAAAAAATTTGGAGATTCTGACAATTTTTTAAAAGTTTAAATCTACAAATTCTTGATTTAAAAGAGAATAATACCTTTTCTTCATACGCAAGTACAAGGACTTATTCGGAATATCTCAAAGAGCAGAGACAGTCGTCGGAATTCACCAATATCTCAAAGAGCAGAGAATAAACAGTGGACTGACCTAATTCCATGAAACATTCACGATTATAATTCTGTGGAATGTCAATTCTCAGACGACTGTCGCAATACGTTAAGGGACAAGCTACTTCGAAGCCAGGAAGTACGTCTTCAAAACTCCACAGAGTAAACATAACGAGGTGCCTTCAAAGCGTGACGTCACAGTGACAGTCGACTGTCGGACGTTGATAAGGGACAAGTAGCTCTAATTCTCAGTCCGTGCTGCACTCTGCAATGATGCGCAAAGCGAAATGGTAATTTCGTGCTAGTATAAACTCGAGCAGAGACGGTTTCTGCTTTAATCTTACGCAACATGCTTACACGAAGAGCACATCTCTGCTTTACGTAACTATGCTTTGCAAGAGTTAAAGTGTTTGATGATCAAATATTGTTTCAGTGTTCCCGTGAAAGTGTTTTTCTTTGGAAAACTTCTCAGTCATCATAGTTATCACTTCTCTTACCCAGTGGTGAATCTTTCTCACATACGTGTATACATCTTTGGAAACGGGGTGGAGGATGTCAATCACACAGTCTGTGAATGCAAGATAACATAGGCAGAGAGGGGAAGATGGTGTGACAAAATAAAGACAAAGGCATACATTAGTTTGAATAAATGGGTATTTTTATAGAAAGTAGATACACAAAATTTATGAATTACGTAACAGAAATCGATACAATACAGAATGCACGTAAAAATGGAATGAAAAAGAGAAGATGAAACAAATAAAAGTGGATCGAAGTGAGGCAGATGTAGATGGTTTAGAAAAACAAATACAAGACAAAAAGCAAAAGAAAGATAGGAGGATGAAACTGAATAAGGCAGAATCATTTTAAGGAGCAAAACACCAGTGTATACCTAAACCTGGTAATGACTTCGTTCTTACGGTAGAGGGGAATGTGGGACGAGTGTGCTTGACAATAAATAAATAAATAAATAAATCCGTGTATACGTCTTCACTGTTGATACAAATGTATTAAAATATATAAGAGATTTCTCGGAGTACATTTAAAATATAAAACAAAATTAATACTATAAAACAAACATTACATTCCTGTAATTTGGTATTAAGTCAGTTTTTCTATTAATTTTACTTTCGTTTCCATGTTTCAAAACTGTCTTCTGCTCCGAAGTTAGTGCACTTACAGTCCTTGCAGCCGAAGAAAAGTAACGTGACGTAACCGATGGAGCGAAGGCGCGGTGTTGCCATATGTCTGCTGCGGGAGGTACTCTAATGCACAGGTTATAGAAGGTACAGATTGTTCACTCCCATAAGCCCAATTGTTACCTTAGATGCATCCCAGCGCGCCGCGGGGAAGGGCCAGAACTATCGTCAAAATTGCACTCAACACCCCTCTCTCTTCCTCGTTTTACGTCGCATAATTTTCATCGAGTACCCGCTGCCATATTCTGCAAAAAGCCTAAAAACAATAAACCTGCAGTGGAAACTCAGAACCAGAAAATTCTAAATGCGTGATTCGAACTAAAACACCCACAAATCAACACCAAGCAGAGCTCGAGTAGCTTCAATTAGTCGCAGTCGCCTCTTGAAGACCATGTGCTTGCCGACAACGTCAACACTCACTACGCGAGCAACCAGTTGAACGGGTGGTGGGGGCTAGTTAGTTCGGAGCCTTGCTAGTGGAACGCAGCTACGAGTGATCCATCTGTACCTAATATAATCTGTGGTCTCATGTAGCTCCACTTGCTCCACATGGAATACCACGACACTCAAACGGTTTACCGTTGAAAAACTAACATCAGGTAGGGTACTCTTGACCAAAGAGTATAGATCAAGTTCTCTTTCAGTCAGAGTTGTCATCAATTACTGCCGGTTCTACGAATCGACTGATGTTTTATTAGCATTCTGGCGTGATGTCTTGATACTACTTAAAACTGTTCAATTTTCTTTAGGTTTTTTAACATGATTAACGTTTTACACTCTCGAATTCATTTTCACAACTATTTGTTCTTAATATTTACACTTATATTTTTCGTGCTAAAACATAGTACTTTCTGTCTCCTGAGTTGCTACAATTTTTTTCCTCTGTACTAAACTTTGGCACCCACCAAAATTTTGTGATCTAAGCAGTGTGTAGTGAGCCCTATTGCAAATGCATCCCTGAATATAAGTTAGTAAATTGCTCGTCAGAAAAGGATCAGGGTATTGTTAATTGTACGAGAGAAAGTTTTTTCAAACAAAAAGGTCCACGGTTAAGGTCTGTGGGAATTTTTTTTTTTTTTTGTCAATTTAAGATGTGTTGCGGGCAATCCACGAAATTGTAACTATATTTTTTTAAATAATAATAATAGGGTATGGATCTCCATTTTTCTTTGGTCGCGACCCTTTGGGCGGAACCACATTCGCAATTTCGACGTTCCGTCTTTCACTGCCATCTGTTAGTGGAAGCAGGAACTCCGCTTGGGTGCATTTTTCGCCGAGAATTAATTTTGACAAGTGCATGAAATGATGCTCAAGGGATCTTTTACATGCAGTATAATCATACTACAAGCCGTGTGTGGATTTTCGCACCCGAAAAATCTGTCGACCTCGACCGGTGAGTGGCCACTACGGTGATCATATTACGCATCGGCGCCGACACTAATTCTTTAAATAAGTCTACGTAATACGAGTTGAGTTCGAAATCGAAAGGTATGGGACGTAATTGTACTGCAATAAACGTCCATTATATAATCGAAGTAAATAAATAATGTAAGACTTACGGTCATTTATGGGCCGTCTGACGACGTCTGCGAACGAAAGTCGAATCGTTAAAGAGTTTTTATCACAAAATATAAAAGATCGTAAGTCTTACATTATTTATTTAATTAGGCATGAGACGTCGTTAAGATGAACAATACGATCCTGCAAAAGAGAAGCAATAAAAAACGTAAATGTAGGTAGGTGAGTTGTTTTATTTTTTGTTATTGATGCTACCTTTCTCCGCTGCTCACATACCGTAAATTCGACTTCCTTGTCCCTCCAGCGTCTTCTGTCCCAGCGGTTGGAGTTCGCCCTCACCACCTGCTACTAACAGCTCCCAGTGCATGAGAGGCGTAGCATTAGAATTAGTTTAGGGGAATACACAACGGCGTCGAAAGTACACTCGACTCCAACAAACAAGGAACACGACTAAGGTGCGACCGGCACCTTTACAAGTTAAACGAATCGTTTTTTTTTTTTTTTTAAATTCTAATAGCTTTTAAAGACAACCATGAATAACACTGAGGGGGGAAAAAACATGATTTAATTTCTACGTATCAGTTAATAATACAGTATAAATAATATTCAAGAAATCGCGTGACTCGTTTGAAATGTATAAGAACATGTACAAACATGGCGGCCGAGCGCGACGGTTTCGTGATTGGTGCATCTCACCTCAAAGGAAAAAGTGAAATATCCTTCTCAGATGTCCGGGAATAAATCTATGATGTACAAAATACTACAAAAGAAAATTACCATTTACTTTCGTGATTTCAAAGTTGGCCCTTTTTTAAAATAAGTGTTTCCTCCATTAGGCGCTAAGTACTATATCAATTATAATTGCAACTATTTCATAAATGTCCGGTGAGATATGTTTTTCAAGTTGAAATCGCAATACATATTACTCTATATGTTGCTACAATATATACATATATAAACTTTGGACTTGCTAATTTATGATTGAATAAATATCTACTTATTCTTCTACATCAACTTTTTCGTAAGCGCCGATCTATGATTTGAATTTCGATACGTTTTTGTTCTTCTCTCATAAAGATTTTTCTGGAGTACATGCAACGCCGTGTTTCATGCACGTTGAAGCTCTATAACTGCATTCCACAGAATCAGCGTGTTTATAGGCGTCGCAGCAAACGATAAGGTTTTGATTAAAATGAAATGTGTTCATAATACATTTTAATTATAAAGAAATGGCAATGCCATGTTCTCACACATCGTAGTGCAAATGGGACAGAAAAGATCGATAATTTCGGTTACTATCGAGAGATCGAAGTACGTTTAATGGTAATACGGAAATGTGCCACCGTTAGCGGAGAGCATGCTTGGCTGTGATGCAATCTCATGCATCGCCACATATGCGTATATGGTGATGCCCAGGCAGGGGCGGATCCAGGATTTCATTTTGGGAGAGGCACATAAAGAGAGATACCAGGGTGAGCGAATGTCTCCACAGGAAATTAAATTTAAAATTTTTTTGAAACTGCAAATTAGGGCATTCTTATTCATAAATTAAGCGTTAACTTATATTACAATTTTTGATTTAAAAAACTCAAAAAAACGTTTTCGAAAAAAAATCGAGTTTTCTTTTGTTAAATTTTTNAAAAATCGAGTTTTCTTTTGTCAAATTTTTACTTTGGACATACCTGCTAACAAGTCTATTCACTGCTTTAGATTTACTCAATATAATTTCAACAGTAATTTACATCAAATCAAAATTGTTTCGTCGTTCCATAACTGTAACACATATGAAATTATAAAAATTCAGTGGAATTTAATGCCAGGACGAAAGTAGTATTGAAATACAATGTTGTACATCGAAAATAAAGAACATATTTTTGTTAGCAAATGCACGGAGAAAGATAGTGAAATATAACAACATTATGCTCATGTTCCCATGTAGGAGTGAAAATGTGTAAGAGGAAAGTTAAGTCATATTTTTGTCCTCTGAAGTCGTCATTTTACCCAGATTTTAGTAGTTCGTCTTTTTCATTTCAATTATTAAAGTTTTTACGAAGTAAAAAAAACTTTTTTTATCATTACTATATTATCTCTTTTTTCGGGTGGAGGGTTCACGTGCCACTTGTGCTCCCCCCTTGGATCCGCCAATCCTCCATCGACGATGCATTCGCACAAATGTGCAAACGAAGTTAAGGCACTATGAGCGTGCCACGTGCTAGTCAAGCTCTGAACCCTTTAAGAAACATTCAATAATGTAATCTATTCTATTTATATTAAAATACACATTATTACAGTAATTTACGAATTACAGATTATTAAAAACTGCGAATCATTAATTATACAATTTCAATCGAACCAATATATTTGAAAAATACTTTGATTAGAGTTCTCTAGTATTGCGACAGTGTTTGTTCACTAACTTTCTTAATTTGCACGTGCTCCCCCCCACCCCAAAAAAAAAAAAANCTACTGCACCCCCAGGGCCCACTGTACAGTGAACGCATTGAAACTGCAGAGCGATGCACCGCCGCGTTTCGAGAGGGGCGTGGTGGCCGGAGACTCCGAGGGGCGTAGACGAGGGCGGCGGCGGCGGCGGGCATTTAAGTAGCGGAGCATCTGGAGATGATAGGATTCGCAATGCGCGACAGGGGAGGTGCGACTCCTTCACGAAGAGGGGGAGGCGTCGTCTTAAGGCAAAAGCAGGAAGGGAATCTCTCCAGAAACTGTCTTCCTTTGCCTCCTTGGCTTCATTATTCTGCGACTCGGGACGACATTTATTTTCCTTAATACTTCTCTTCTTTAATTGTAATTTCTTCTATTCAAACTGGAGGGCGATTCGTGGTGTGGTGGTTAGTGCACTCCCCTGCCACTTCTGGGAATGGTGGTTCAACCCACGGTTGATCCTATGGGAATTTGTCACCAGCGTGAATTTTTGGTAGAGACCGAGAAACCACGGAGCAGATTGTGTGGGATTGGGAATTGTATAGTGAAGAACGAGCAAAAGTTAGAGCAAAATGTGATTGAAATATTACTAATTAATTGAGAGGTTTAAATTTTTCAAAAATCTATGTGAATGGAATTTGGGAAAGTAAAAAGGAGATAGGATTAGGTTAGTATAGAAAATTCATAGAAATAAACCGTGTATTATTTTGAAAAAGTCATGTAATGTCTTATGATGGGAAATGACTTTCAAACATAAGCGTGAATAAATAAAAATCATTATTCTCCTTCACATAAGTCTTGCATCATTCACCTCGGAGAGGTGTGACAGGAATGGTACCCCACACGATAATACCCTTGGTAGTACAGAACATTAACGATAACCAGGGATAAAAACAACGAAGAACGAATCTATAGAATGTATCATCACCAGGGTTGGGAATTTTAGGTAAAATTTCACAGGAAAACAACGAAGGGAAAATATGCTTAAATTAGGTTATAAAAAGGGACATAAAGGGTGTTGTTTTGCGAAACTAATTCAAAAACTTATCTTTCTCCCATTATAGTTTAATTTGCAAACAAGTATATTAAGTCATCACTCATCAGAAGGAATAAAAATTGAAGCTGTTGTACTTCAAGCATCACCATATTTTTAAAAAAATTACTATTAGGAGATAGAACGTTTTGGCTTTATTAAGAATAATTGAATACTAGTATTGCCTCACCGATATCCAACTATCTTTGTCTTTATGTTGTAAGAGACTGGATCCAGAAGAACTGCGAGTAACGAAGCAGCGTTTGACAGCGGCGGCCTCCTCGACCAGCATTGAGAGAGTATTTTCAACTTTACGGCACTTGCTCTCAAGAACAAGAAACGCTTTAGGAAAAAACAGGCAGCGAAGCCAGGATTTCTTCACAAAGCACTTCATGAATACGTTTGTTTATACTTTAGTTATATAATTATTGATTTCTAATTTGCGAGGGAAATAACATTTTTATAAACAGATCAATTTGTTCATTTAATTATACCTATTCAATAAACCAAAAATAAAAATATTAAAAAGCAAAATTTGTTGAATTTGATTTAAATCGTATCAGCCATACTGGTGGTCAAGAATGTACTACCAAACCAATATAGAGTGAACTGAAGGAAATAGCGAGTGAAAATCTCACCAAGTTCAGCTGACAGGGGAAACGACGACATTAGCGCCATTAGTTCAATCGGTGATGTACATCATAAATAAATATATACATTTTTCTCTATATCAACGGCGAAGTGAAATTGTCTTATGTATTATCACAAAGGCTGTTTTTTATTAAAATTAACTTAAATTAATTCATTTTCTTTGATATCTCGTTATTTTATATTATTAGTAAGTTACAATTTCAAACAAAAGAATTATAAAACTTTGGTTCCTAAAATATTTCATTCTTTTATAGATGTGTTTCTCGAATTTTCTTTCCTAAATTTGTATTTGTAAAATGATCCTTATATTTATTCATCACGATTTAATTCGAAAATGAATATGTCTAAGGTTTTTTCATAATTCTTTGCTGACACTAACAAATATTCTCTTGAAATTTTTATAAATATTTGTTTTTTGAGTCAGTCATCTGCCAACTTCATTCCTTCTATTCTTTTCCATGTTTTACTGATTTACTCTCACACTTTCCACTTCACTTATTATATTTCGTATCAGGAACATTGTGTTTTAAATCCGGTTCTACTAAACTTAAGCTCTTATTTGTGTTTCCTAATTATCTTCAGTATTTATGAAACTTTCATTGTGTTTTGTGGATTTTCCAGAGTTTAAGCTCATAAAATGAAACTCTGTTACATTTTTATGTGACTCGATTAGTGAACCTTTCCTTCAAGTTTCTTCATTATGCTGCGTTGACATTTCATTACCGAAATTCTCTTTGGAATTTCCTAAACAATATCCCACTCCGTATGATTGCAACGTTACACAAATGAAGTTTTCATTTCCAACACATGATACCAAAAATAGCTTACCTAATTGAAATTCCGCGATATGTAACTAAGAGGACAGTATTTTATACGACTACAACTGTACACTTAGTTTAATATTTTTATGATTTTAGTATGGATATTTCTGGAAATGACTGAAGTAATATTGGAAACTATGTAGGACGCTAAAAATTACCTACGACGCAAATAGAAAATAATGGACTACTTAGAAGAAGTACATACAACACAAAAATTTAGATTAATTAGAAAAGAATAAAATAGTAGAATAAGACACCACTACAAACGTAAATCTAAGCGAAGGCAGTACATTACGCCTCCACTTGATAAATATAATACAAATATAACAATGATTTTTCCAGCAACTTGCATAGATAGGTGCCAAGGAGAGAATTTTAGTGCATCTGAAATGACCACACCACACTCCCCATAGTACATTTTGTGACTATGGAGGTCTACCTGCAGCCATTCGGTGTTGGGGACCACTCGAAAGCAAAGTGGGAACTCTCATGGTAACATCCTAGCAAGGGTTTTTTCCCTCGATAACCTAAGATCTGCTTTCAAAAAATTGAACCTAAAATCCTTAGATTCAAACTTTTGCCGTAATCTCTTGAAAATAAAATAAACAATGGAACCCAAAAACTCAATTTGGCTAAACAAAGTGTTTAAAACCTCTGACAACATAATTTGGTAAGCAGAAGACGTTAAAGATAAATTGATCCTTAAAAAATTGAATTGAAATTTTGAGTAAAAAATTGAATGGACTTGATACTCAAAAAGCGTTTCTAGTGAATCGTTTCTCAACTTTCCTTCATTATGAAAGGGTTTCTATTTTTATTTTTTAAATTTCTTTGCGTTTCCTTATTATTTTATATAAGTTTGGGCTAAAAGTGCCATTGTTTATTTTTTCTTCTCCTTTTTTCTAATTTCAATTCATGTTTAGTACTCTTCAGTAAGATAATTACTTACTAAACACTACGAAAGACGAATTGAAATTATTATACGAAATAGAAATGTATAATAGAGAAAGAGAAGATGAACTGAAATTTGAAAATGAAAATATGATAGATAATGGGTTTTTTAGCCAAAACAGATATGAGATAATAAGGAAACGCAAAGAGAAAAGAAATTTGAATAAGAACTGAGGTCCCGGGGCGCAGGGCGAAGAATACTCGCCATCTACCTCTGGTGACGCAGACACGAACTCTGATCCAAATAGGATTATCAGTTTTTCTCGGGATACTCTCGATTTCGCTGCCTATCATTCCACCACTACATTCATTCATTCATTCATTCATCATCATTCGCCGTCATGTCATGCATTCATCACCCGCCTCGGGGAGGTGCGTCAGGAAGGGCATCCAACACCATTGTTATCCCTCTGCCGAATCAAAAGAGGCATCGTATCATACTCCATCTTCGATCTCTTTCGAGACAAGGAAACAAACTTTTCGGTAAGATAATTCGCTCCATCCGGACAGAAGAGGATCCCAGATTTTTGGGGATAATGTACTGTATGAGATGGTGACAGGATGAATAAAAAATTATCAAAATGAATAATTAATTAGCCTGAATCGATACAAGCCAATACATCCATTATACCATAAGTTATAAAAGAATATTATCGTAGAATAATTTTTCCTCTCCAAAGAAAACTTTATCCGCAGCTACACGTTTCTTCAAGAAACACACACACACAAAACAAGGAAACGGGTTCAAAGTTAGCAAAATTTCGATAAGAATACGTAGCACATAAAATACATTCTTTACAACTACTCTCATAAATCTTCTTCTATCGACAACTGTCCGGAGGGGAAAACTTTCACGCTTCATCATTCCCTTCTTCGTGGAGTTGTGAAATTAACAAAAGAGTTCATGTCAGAGTGTATTCATCTCGAAAGATTTACATTGTCTTCCATTTCAGAAGAGATTCAGTTGAGGGAGTGACGTGAATACTGGCAACGGTTTAATGTCATTTGGGGCAAAAGGATTAAGCTGGTTGGTTCTACCGACAGAAAAATAGATCTATTAAAGTAGTACAAGCGCAGGTGGAATTAAATCTCTAAAATATCACACATCAGCACAAATAAACATAGTAACATGATGTTTTATTTGATTTCAACACGAAAAACATACCTCACCAGCCATTTAAATAAAATAATTGCAATTATAATTGATGGAAAACATTGCGTCTTGTGGAGAAACAAAACCTATTTTCAACAAAAAGACCAACATTTAAATCACGAAAGTGATGGAAGTTTACTTTGATTTGTAGTAAATTTTCTGAAGTATTTTTAACATCTCTTTTATCCATAGGGCATCGGAAATTTGAGAAATCTATTTTTCATTTTCTGATGTGAGATGCATAAATGACGAAAGCGTTGCGATCGGTTGCCATGTTTGTTTATGCTCTTGTGCATTTCAAATAAGTGAAAAGCGAGTTCGTAAAAATATTGTTCCCTCTATATAATTAACTGAAATCGTGGCTTTTCTTTGTTATTATTCATATTCTTGTGTTTTAAAAGACATTAGAAGAAGAATAAAGAAAACAATTACACATTTATGTGATTTGACTAAATTGAAATACTTGTCCCACTGGTTCCACCTTAACAACCTGGAGATACGAAAGCTGATATGGTGCCTCAATTAGTTTGTGAAGTATAGCGCAAGTAATATATAGCATGTCGTTATCTGCCGCGACAATCTCCCGAAAACGTGTCTACTCCTTTCTTCCCATGCGAATCCAAAGATGAATTTTATGTTTTAAAACGTCTCCAAGCAGTACATAGGCTATGTAGTACTTCATTGAAATGCACAATTTTTTTATGAGAGAATAACATATTTTAGAAAGTAAATTACTTACTTTCCGAATCTTTTCAATAGATATATTATGTTACGTTGAAGGAAAATGGGAGGCGGGACCGAGAATCGAACACGAGGTTTCAGCATAGCGCGCTCATACGCTACCAACTACGCCACGCCGCTTTACCGTTGACAGCCAACTTGTGAAACCCACGGACCTCTGAGGTGATCTCATAGAGATAAGTCTTTCCATATGAGGCGACTCCCTTGG
Source organism: Laupala kohalensis (assembly GCA_002313205.1). Classification (NCBI taxonomy): domain Eukaryota; kingdom Metazoa; phylum Arthropoda; class Insecta; order Orthoptera; family Trigonidiidae; genus Laupala; species Laupala kohalensis. The sequence goes on from NNCF01126271.1 coordinate 135,276, forward strand.
GAAGTACTTGATAATGGGTCGATATATTTCAATTCTGAATTTCACAAACATACAGAAATCTACTAAATTGTAGTGCGAATTCATCATAATTTACGAGATTTCTGTTTGTGAACAGATATATACTTTATTTGTTGGATTCAGATATTTTACTTACCCTAAATTTTCTTTACGTTTTGACATAAATTATGTCTTGGTTTAAAATTTCTTACACGCTACCGAGTAATTTAGGGGAAAATATTTTTTGGTAACGATTACACTCAGATACCGAGGCAATGAGATACGTCGATCATGACAAAATAATATAAAATTACTTTCAGTTCAGTAAAGCATAAAAACCATTGGAGAACATGATCCGCCTTTTTCACCGGTTTCGTTATTTCCTTCCAGTTTCCTGGTTGGGGAAGTGGTTCAGATTAAATCGACTTCGGGAAACATCGAATTTTGGACGCACTGTGAGACTGCATGATGTGCTCCATGAAGCACAGAATAACTCCATATGTGCAGTGTTCACGATATCAGCGTATTCCAAAATATATCATAAAGAGGGAGAGATTGTTTGGAATATTTATTGGTTTCTGTTTTTATTGCTTCATATTATGCCCAGATGCGTTATTCACTGTTTAACATTTTATTGGTTTCAGTGTTCCCTCATGAGTTCGGAATTTTCTTTCTTGTTTACGGGTCGAAAAATGTAAATATTTTTGCACACCGGATGCATCAAGTTAAAATGTATAAATCATATAAATAATCATTTTATTGTCCTAACTGGAACAACAATTTTTGGAAATAATTAAAAGATATTAAGCGGACTATGTCATTTCAGATAAAGTAAAAAAATCTAAAATTCAATGATGATAAATCATATAATATTTATTTCCTGAGGAATCGAACTATATTTCTCACGAGTAAAAACCGGAGAAAGATATAAAATATCTTAATTTTACAACGACAATACTTCACCAATGCATGAAGTGTAACCGACTGGTGGAAAACTATGGTAACCACTCAGAATAGTTCTAAAATTTCTCTGGCTATCAAACACGTAACACAAACCAATTTCATTGCTTTGTGATTTCATTCTACACAACAATAATATCTCTGTAATTAATCAATCAATATGATTTTTAGTCTGGGCCAGTCAAATCTTCAATTTTTTGTTTCATGTAACAAGTTTCACCAATGCTAGCAAGATTGTGTCTTCTCTTTGAACTGTGATCTTACTTGTTTAAGTTCTTTTGAAGATCTATTTTTAAAGTCTTAAGAAATTATAGTAGTGGTAGCGTCAACCAAATAGAAATTAAATGACTGGAACAGTGATGTTTTGAAAAGGGAATATGATCCAGTGTTGCCAACGTGACATCTTTGTAGGTGGCGATGGGATGGGGTGGGGGTAGTAAATACACGACTGATGACTTAGGCAAACGTCGCTCTCACGTTTCTCGTTGCTAAGCAGCGGCTCTTGTGTGCGCGTGTATGTTCAAGTGAAAACGTTTTCGAAGATTCAACTTACTACTCCAGTACCTAGGTAAAATGAAATTTAAGTTTACTCACTACAAAGATCGAAGCTTATGGAAAGAAGTAAAGTATAATTTTAACGAACAGATTATTCAGGATAACAACTTAACAGATTCCATGACTTTTCATGATTTTACAGTACATGAAATCGAGATACTATCTGGTTATTCATACTTAAACTTCCACTCATAAATTAATAATTTCTCAATATAATATGCAAATATGTGTTAACCTAACAAATAAAAGAAAATTCAATCCAATAAAAGTAAATTCAATTTATTTTCCAGTTTTTTGGCAATACTTTCAAACTCAAAAAGAACAACAAATAAAACAAGTTTTATTGAATTTGAACGAAGAATAACGTTGTAACGGCACCGCCATTTTGGAAACATTTCCGAATACTAGAAGTAGCTGATTTTGTCCGGCGTTGTCCGGGTTTCTAATGTACAATATTCTAAAATATATGAGTTTCTATATTTCTCTTCTTTCATGAAATTAAATTTTCATTTTTTTAAACTTCAAAAATTGAATACCACAAAGAAAACACACAAAAATACATACAGTTATCCGTATTGTTTGCAAATATGTTCGTTATTAGGAATAATTTTAAAATCCAGGGAGAAGTAAAATACAATTTACACAGAAAGCTTAATAAACAAAGCGCATAGTTAAGACCTCTGAATTATTTGGTTTCCACTTCACTTTTAGATTATGTGCTTGAAAACAATGTTCTTCACAGCCTTTATACAATTTTGCTTCTACAATTCGGTCACGTATATTTTACGTTCAGTGGACTATTCACCTCACGTATCGTAATTGAACTCTGGCGGACACATGAGTAAGCTTCGCAGTCTTCAGTCATAATTCTAGAACTATTCACAAATAAAACAAACAAAATATATTTTGCGCTGTTAAACTTATCTTAGCCCGCGGGTCATTTTCTACACACTTTATATCAATCTGGCTTCTCGGGTCAGCTCGGGATGTTGCTCGACGAATAAAATATATCTCCAAAGAGTCCAAGTGTGAATGATGCTTCTGGAAGTCGATCAATTTTTCAACAATTAAGATACTCCCCTTTCGATATTCATAAGCAGGAAATGCAACGGTTTTCGGTTTTGGTTCAAAAAAGTGTTTTCAGTTTCTCCTCGATGTGCTATATACAACGATGAACGAAAATCTCTATTTTAGTGGCTCTCAACCTATCCAATTGGCACTCGTGTTCATGCCCATAACCTCACTTTCTTAAGAGAGGCAATATCAAAACAAGTCCAAGACAATGTAGTAGAGAAATGATGATCTAATGACACAGAGAAAAGATGTTTTCTGGCCTGAATCGTCTACACGAGATACAGTAATGAAACCAAAACATACTTTTCATTCGTGTGAGAGCCAAGCAGTCGGCTGTGAATGCGGTTAACTAAACCGTGCAGTTGGAGCAATAAAATTTCACTTACTAGAACTGTTAAAGTGTTCTCTGCAAATGATGTCTTGTGTTTAAAATCCCTTTGAGAGGTCTCTACTTTGAAGATGCGAACGTGAGCTTCAGAGTAATCTTACCGTATGAATACGATTTAATGATTCAATTCATATTTTTAACAGACACTATATTATGTACAATTACCTTCCCAAAAAATAAAAGATACAAATGAATTGAATCTCTTCAAATCCGTGGTTAAAACCTTTCTAATGCTCTATTGTTTCTATAGCGAGAAAGAATTTAAAGATTAAAAAAGGTTAATGGAAGTTTCAGTTTTCTGATAAATGTTGGTTTCCGTATGACTTTGGATGACGTAAGTGATGTAAATTATTCTTATACTTGTAACTGTACGCTACCTTGGCACTGTTGTATACATCCTGACCCGGGTTTTTCTCCGGTTTTCCTTCGAGAAGTGGCGGATTTTCCATAGACAGAACGTCATTAGTACTCCTGATTTATTAATCTCGATTTTTTTTAAATCTACAATTAATTTTTAAATAATAAATGAATGAAAGTAGGTATTTATTAAATAATTTCTTTTATATACATTAAATCCCCCACTATCCTTGATCCCGTGGTCGGAATTGATGGGATGGTCCATTGATTGTTTACGGAGAGTAACTTAGTTTATTGCCCCCCACGTGGTCATATGCAGTTTGCAACTGCTTTTCTGCCGAAGTTTTCTTAGAAATTAAGTATTTTGCATTGCATTCGACCTTTTTCTGATCACCATTAGTTACACGTTTTTAAAACAAATTAAAAACTTATTTATTTTTAAAACATGTACTTGATTGTCAGTAAAGAGGTCAAAATATTTTATTAATGTAAAGAATTTAATTTGTGGAATATAGCGTCTGTTTTGAGGCGAATTTTTTAACAATTATATAAACAGACGGTGATGAAAGTTCAAAAAAAACAACCTTCAATTGACATTTTCGTTTTTCATACTTTTCAATATTCGGTTAAAAAAACTCTCACCAAAGAGAAATATAATAAAATAAGGAATGAGAAACCTTCTTATTTAGAGGATGTATGTACGAATAAAATAAGTTCAGGTTTTCATTAATGTAATGCAACGCCAAATACTAATACGTTTTATTTATAATTCACATTAGTAGATCCTCATAAAAATAAACGTACTTATTATCTTCATCGCTAAAAATGATATAATATTTTATGTTGAATTATTTGTCATCAAGACGCTTGTCGTGCGAAATGTTCATAAAGTAGACACCAATTAATTTCATACTCCTGTGATTGGTTGGTAAGTACTAGACGAAGTATGTATTTTCTTCTAAAGGCTTTGACATTTGGCGTATTCATTTCTGGGTTAGTACTACCCATAAATTACGTATAAACCAAACTTCATAACAAAATTTTTTAACTATTCATGATATTAATCCATAATATTATATTTCAAAGAAGAAATAATCATTTAGCAGGAAAATTTGATAGAATGAAGCAAAAATTTACAAAACTAGAGTTGCAGAAATAACTCAGTCGTGACCCAAAAATCTGGTAATAAAAAAGGAACAGAAAAGCACGAAAGTCAACATTGAAAACGTAAACCACTCTTATAAAAGTAGATCATATCTGTCAAGGAACCTCAGAGTTCAATATCACACACGATCGCCGAGTACACAAAGACGTAATCACTTAAAAGTCACACTGGGAACATGGAAACCATCATGTTATCAGTCTCTATAGCAACCGACTCGAGCCCTATCTTCTCATCCTGTATACATTAACTACCCATCAGAACTCCCTGCACTGACGGAGGAACTATCTCTGTCAGTCTGCAGAGTAAACATACCCACACTGATAGGTGTACTTTCCTTGTTTGGCGAAGGGAGAGCGGTAAACAAGGCGTACGTATGTTCAGCAAATCGAGGAATAATTGTGTGTTGAGTGAGGTCCGAAAGGAATTGTGTCGATGTTCTAGATGAGTGTTTTATTCAACGACGTGACAGCGAACATTTCTATAGTTACTATTGGTGTCCCGGCAATTGAATGTCCTGAATTTATTTTAATGGAAGAATAAACTATTCTCTATCGACTCGTGTAAGGAAATTTGGACATTGCAGAACTAATATTTGTGGTTACACGGTTTCTTATGAATAAAACCTCTGGTGGGACGATTTTTTAATATATTCCCATGTTTTTTAATGGAATCTATTTAGAAAAATGTCACACGTGTCACAAATTTAATATAAAAAAGAACAGTACGAAATTTGTCTTTTGCCTTTCAGGACAATTAAAAATTTATTCAACGAGGACAGTCGAAAAACTAGACAATTCTTGTCAAAGCATTCTTCAAATGCATTGTTTCAGTTTAAACGATATAACTCTTTATTTTTCGTTATCAACGGTATAGCCAATATATAATGATTATAAACTATAAGATACAAAAATAGATACTAACAAATACAGCTTAACAAGAAAATTTTTTGTAAGAGTCCTTACGTCAGCTGACGTCATGCATTGCTCTCTTGGGCGTATAATTAAGAGTTCATAATACACCATAATTTTTTAATTACTGTTATAATAACAATTTTTAATATAAACAGATAAGAAACATTATTAAAAGTTTCATAAATAAAGTTATGTGTCTGACTAGCACATGGCACGCTCATGCAATCTCAATAGGCCAGGCAATGGTTCGAAAATGGTTCAGTGATTTTTTGAAGAATCGCTTACTCGACTCCTAGTCGTAGCATAATTCTTGTTCCTTCTGTACATGCGTTATTAGCCAGGCTTTAAGCAGTTAAAATTAGAAACTCGCAATATTGAAGGATTCAAATTAAATTGTTTAGAAGTGAAAAAATTCCCCTCTTTGACATTAAAAATGGGTATGTTATTATCAATCCATCTATTGCGAAGCTTCGAAATGCTTCGAAATCCTCGAGAAACTTCCGTAATACTCGAGAATATTCGAGAACTCAGTCCAGTTTGTTAAGAAATTTTTAGAGAATCTTAATAGACGAACCTCGACATGGTGTTGTGTCGCCCCTCACCGTCGACTGTCATTGTTTTGCTTATAGCAACAGGCAACGAAGAATTCATTCGGCTGAAAATTCTCCTCGAGGTCACATCGATTCTGAGGCAATTGAGGAGTCTCTTTGTTGCATGGAATCTTCTAATGTTTACAATGTTAGGATTCTTTGGCGTCATATGTTGAGACTCTCTTGTGCAAAGAGTGATATTGTCTTGGAAACCAGCAAACAACATGGCTATCATGTAACTTTCGTGTGTCGGTCACATGGGGGAGTTTCATCATACGTATTTAGGTATGTATTTCTCTGCATATGTAGGAATGTGTTCCTACATATTTTTTGCAAATTAAAAGGGGACAAACTTTAGAATCTTAGAACTAATTCTCACCTTGGTTTAGGACATTCCATATTCATTTTTGGCGCAATGCGAAATTGTCGGGATATATAATTAAACGTATCTCAGCAACTAATGAACGCGAATTGTTATCTCACTGTCTTTTTTGTTATTGCAAGCATAAAAAACCTTTAAAACCATGAAAACAAAAAAAGAATCGCTCTTTGCAATAATTGCAACAAATCAAAAGAGTAATAGGTTTCTTTTCTCCAATGACTAATAAACGGATCTAACGACCTACTTCCTTCGCCAGCGCAGTGAAATCGGCTATAAACTCAACAAGGAAATCCTCTTTATACCGGTTTGTTTGATGTAACGTTTTCAAATAGCTTCAGAACATCTCGCATGCATTTTGATAGAACTAGTGCCCAAAGGTATTTCAATGTCGAACTACGAAATATTTATGTAAGAAAGTTAAAAACGACCTTTTTAAGTTTTTTGCAAAATTACATCAGTTTGGGTATTTGAAGAACCAATAAGATGGTAAAAAAAGCTCATATGATTTTTCAGAGGATTTAATAAGAATATAAGCTATTTAAATTATTTTTCTCTCGCAAAAGTATTTTATTTTAAACAGTTCTAAATTTAAGCACGATTATCACGTTTTTAATTAATAATTTCATTATCACGGGGGAAAAAGAAAATATTATTTGTCAATATATAATTCCCTGCCCAAGAATATAAAAGACATTATGAAATTGAATCTGTTCAAATCAGCGGTTAAAAACTACCTCCTGCACCAGTGCTTCTACAATGTAAAAGAATTTATTGATTTTAATAAAAGTTAAATTCGTCTTGTACTTTATCACGCCATTGCTGTAGTACTTTTTAAACAACTTATAACAATTTCAAAAACTATTTTCTTGCATGATTGTGTTGTCTTATGGCTCATATTAATTTAGTTTTATGTGTACTCAACTTTGGCACGGTTGTGTACATAAATTCTGTAGCCCCATCCTGGCCCGGGTTTTTCTCCGTTTTTCCTTCTGGTAGAGGCGGATTTATCATACAGGTTCTCTAGGCTTTGTCTAGGGGCGTGTTTATTGTAACAATAAATCGTGAATTTAGTGTTATTTCAATTCTTATGATTTTTAAACACTATACTCAGAATAATCTATAGTTCGATAATAACTTGTACATGTAATTTTTTGCTTAAAATTACAAACATATTGACATTCTATTAGTATTTAACTCGCAGCCAACTTTTTATCTTATCTAGGAACATTTGCTGAAATTTTTGAATCCGCCTCTGCCTTAGGGTCCTTGATCGGAATTGATGGGTTGGTCCCTTGCTTGCTTCCGGAGAGTAAATTAGTTTTTTTTCCTCCACGTGGTCATACGCAGTTTGTACTGTTTTTTGACAATAAAATTTATAAATTTCAATATCTTTCCGAGTACTATTCATTATAATGTTTAATTTCAAATTTGTGATTATCTAAAACAATTATAACACAACTCAGTTTTGGTTTGTGAAATAAACCAGCTCTGAGGCGGTAAACAATGGTCGTATGATACGGATGTGAGAAATTGACGAAAACCATTATTTAGTGAACTGTGTGTAATCTCAGAAGTTTATTTTTATGTTATCATGAGAATTTAGACCCTCCATTATAAAGTAAAAATACTGTCAGTAATCATTCTCGTGGAGGAATAAACCTATTTGATTACGCATTAGCTAGGGTCAACGTTAGTAGAATATTTCTTTTTAATTCTGTAAAGGGACATCTATGTGTTATGTAATTTATTGCTCATTTACTATCAATTCATGGAGAGCCTTGAATAAATATTATTGGATATAGAAAAACTTACGTAATGCACAATATATTACCCCCTACACAATTACGTAAATTTCGAACAAACTCCACCCCTCCAAGTTGAATTGGTTTTGTTTATTTATAGAAGATAGGGAGACAATCTTCAGTACACATACTTACTGGTCTTCATTGTCACGTGCTCCCAATGAGCAGTGGAGAACAAGCATAAGACAGACAAGATTCCAATAACGTAACACTTTAAAACTTGATAACTTTCGATCAGGTCAAAATGGCGACGAGCCGGGGAATCGTACCCAGGACACCTGCTTTGATCCCAGGGATGTTAACCACTACACCACCCGTTAGCCTTCCACAACCGTAGTCCATTTCCACACAGACCTAAACCCCGGAAGACCCGAGAGAGATCCCCAGACTGGAGATAGGAGTGCCATCTGGTTCATCTATTTGTAGGTGAAGGGTACACGCAAGAAATACATGCATCTTTAAAACTTGGTGTTACGTAACACCAACGTAACCCCTCAGTAACGTAGCCTGACGATATCAACCTCCTCTCCATCTCACAGGATTTGTTACGTAGTTCATGGACGTCCCCTTAATTACAGGAACGCGAAAGATATTATTGATAGATTGCTCTGCCAAGTTAACTTCATGTCTATCCTGAGACTACTTTTACAGTGCGTAACTACGTGAAATATTCGGTTGGCAACACTGCTCCAACAGGAAGTCTTCCTGTGGGTTTCCTATCAGTGCTGAGCTGTCATGTCAGATGCTTTCCGAGAAGTTAGATGGACGAAGCATACTCCAACCACGGCCACCTTCGTTAATCAAGCTCGAACTCACCGGAGACAAATGCTACTCGACTACCAAGACCCACTATATTATTGCTTGCAACAAAATTACAAGGTCCATTACTAAAAGTTGCAATTCAAGTAACGCCCCGTACCGATGAACAATAACAAGTTTCGACAGGTCGTACTGAGGTCAATGAAGTAATAAACAAACGTTCATTCATAGGCGTTGCGTTGGGAAACGAAGGGATATAAATGTAGCCCATCCATAAAAAAAAATTTTTTTAAAGAATTTACAGATTCGTGCGTTCCCATGATTCTCGTGAATTTACTGCTCATCGCAGAGTGGAAAAAGGTGTGTTACATTCCAGGACAGAGGAAAGCATTAAAACTCTATAAAAGTAATATACAGTATAAATAATATCCAATTATACGGATCAAATGGGACCGAGTTAGGATAATTGAAGTTCTACTGAACATGGAAATTTAATGCATACTTTAATCCAGTATTACCATAGTAATCCACATAATAGTATTACCGTAGTAATCCACATTGTTAAATACTTTATGGTTATATATCTTTCTTTATTGGAAACCTACAGTTTCCTTTTTGCGAAATTGAAAGAATATGTGAGAAATATATACGACCGCGACGTGAAAAGCAGTCAAAAATCGCATCTTCTACCACTTTACCTCTCACGCAAGCAAAGTGAACAGCTAATACATCGTCACATTTATGTAGTACATGTTTGTAACAGCATGCTACAATGATTGTAATATAAAATATTACATTATTCCGGCATAATTATTAAGCAATATAAACAGCCACGCTTTACCATGTACATTACTAGTATATGGGTTGAAAATTGGCTGAAATTATTCTACGAATTTTTCAAAAATTCCGTAATTTTGAATTTCGTTAATTCAGAATTTTTTAGTAATACTGTGAGTTTCGAATTACCGTGTTTTTACTGTATTTCATTATCCAGAAATAGAACAGTCAACATTATTTTTACTTTGGAAAACGTTTCTCTTCAACCAGACATCCACTCAAATTGGTTTTCTGAATTGGAACTCCGCCAAAGACGAAACTGGAAACGTGTTGGGAGGCGGGGATGTTCATCTCACACGTCTCTGCGGGCGTTCTTTTTTAAACTTGATAACACAACGAGGAATGGTTTGTTTACAATATTAACGGAATAAACATAATAGTAACAAAGTTGTCAAAAAATAAATTTTATACTTGAATGAAACAGCTAAAAGTATGATTTATTCTTTCAGGTGAAAGAATTCGTTCAGATCAAATTTCTTGAGGTGATTCTCATCGTGAAAATAGTATTATGATATTCGCAGAGGGAATAAATTACGAGAATTAGAAATATCCCTGCACTGAGAAAATACTATGGATTAGATGTGAGATCCAAATTCATAGGAAGGAAAATATTTAAATAATTAAAGACTTACGACCTTTAAAGGACGAGCTGTACAATGGACGTTAATTGACATCGAATTTAATAAAATTGATACTGGTTTGGAAAAACCATTTCCTTCCTCTGAATTTGGATCTAACATACAAACCTGTTTTCTCAGTATAAGTTTATAAACGGTACACACAATTGAATAAAATATATTGATAACTAACAGATTTTTTACGTTTTCTGGAGTGTGCCCCACTCAATTTTCGAATTATAATTGTTTCAACAAACAACCTACATTGCAATAAAATATAAAATAATTTATGGATCAATAAATATATTAAAATTATCAAACACAAAGACATATTAAACAGTTCAATCTATTTAAATACATTTCTTCTCAAAAACTTACAAAGTATGATATTACCTACACATCTGAATATTGAAACAGGGAATTCCTGCAATACTACGAGTATATTCCTTCCTGGAGCTTTGCCATTACCTCACAGGCTCATCTGAAAACGGCGCTTCCAAAATTCTATTTTGCGTAATTTTTTTCCCGCTATATCTCGAGATCAGTGCATCGTACGGAAATGCTGTTTAGCAATCTGTACGCAGAATTCTTTGTACAATAAATTTTTTTATAACCATGTGTACAAAATTTTGGATTTTAAGAAACCAAAAATGGGGCAGAGTGGGTAAATGAAGTTGGAATTTTATATATATATATATATATATATATATATATATATAT
>NNCF01126271.1:146710-157628 GCA_002313205.1 Laupala kohalensis
GTTTTTTTTTTGTTTTGCTAGAATGGGAATTGATTCTGTGTACCCTTGATCGCTATAAATTATATTATCCTCTAGTGGTCATACTTCTCATTGTAGTATTCGTAAGTGGGAAATGTAGTGAGTTATTGAAGCTAATCTACACAGGGCGATAGGTCGTAGGAGGTGGGTGGTCGCGCTATTGTTAGAAGTTGGCCCGGTTTGCTGGGTTTACCAACAATTTGACCCACGTGGAAGTGTTAGAAGGTATAGTTAGTAACAGTAATTCTAGGAGGAGGAGTAGGTGTATGTCATGTAGTAGCTAACTGGGACATTGAAGTGAAAAGGTACAATTTTCATCCGGTCAGGATAAACTCGGAGTTAATAGCAAGCAAGCATGCTCGCCGCTGAGCTACGAGCTTCATACGCAGTTTGCATGTACTTCTCGGGTAATAAAGTATTTTTATTAATTTCAATGACACATGAGTCTCCTAAACGCTTTCAAATCCACTTCAAACAGTCCTGTAATACGAATACACATTTTATTAACTCTGCTAAATGATAATATTTACAAAAGAATTGTTTTCATCAATAGTTTTGTTTACAACGTTTGTCCTGCTTTGAAAGAGAGACAAGAACATCTTTGGAACTAAATCCAGTAAAGGTTTGAAATTCAATTACTTTATTTTTGATTCAGTTTAAATAGATTTTCAAAAATCTAACATTTAAGCTCTCGAAGTACAATAATTTTTGATGTTGTGGAATAAAATTAAATGAGATCTGTATGAGTGTGTTAGCGAATGAAACTTAATAATCAAGATAAAATTTAATAAAATGGATTATTTATCAAAAAACGTAAGTATAATCAGCAGAGAAAAATTTGAGAGAGTTAGTTTAGTTATTTCAGTTCGGGAAAAACTGGGCAAATATCATTTGCAGAATTTGGTGATAAATATTTCAACAAAATCAAATCATGTACTTNGTTAGTTTAGTAATTTCAGTTCGGGAAAAACTGGGCAAATATCATTTGCAGAATTTGATGATAAATATTTCAACAAAATCAAATCATGTACTTTTCTGTCCGTGAAACTAGAGAGTTAAAAGAAACGCCATTCCCTGATACGACTGCATTAGCTAGGCCTTGACCTTGTGCGCTCAACAGTTTTAGGTCGTGTCCTGCGTAGGCGACAAACGCGAGCGTCAAGGTACAAACACGCTTGTAGTTACGAGTCTGTCCTACGTGAGCGACAGCGGCACTGTAGCGCGCTACAAGCGCGACATTCGACGACGCTTGAACTTAGCTCGAACGCTACATTTCACACAAGGAGACTATACAAGGAGTTCATAGTCTCCTTGGTTTCACACAACCTACTTGGTCATACTAGAGATTATCTTTTGTAAATAATAAAATGTAGTATTATCGNGTATCGAGTAGGTCTTGACATTTCGTCGTGACTACTGTTGTTTTATGGGTTAGCTCATGTAGTATCGAAGAGTTTACGGTTTTGTGCAAGTTCAAAACACGACAAATCCATTTTGTGTGTGTGTGTTGAAAATGAGTTCCTTTTTAGTAATGTAATCGTTAATGCCATTTTCAAGAAAATAAAAAGTACAAATCAACACACTGGTATATTCAAAAACATTTTGGGACGCAAAAACGAATTGTTTTCAGTGTGGCGACATCTTGCTCCAAGAGCCGACCGAACGCGCGCGCGCGCCCACGCGCTTGACACTCAATCCTGGCGACGCGACGCTACACTTCTGTCGCTTGAAGTTGTCGCTCGCGTTTGTCGCCCTCGCAGCGCACGGCCTTATCATCTGGAGAAACGAACAACGAAGTACCGATAAATTCGGAAAAATGACCGAAAGGTTCTTAACACGTAATGTTTACATTCTGATTATACAGAATGCATAAAGAAAGTGTTGTAATCGGTTTTTTTAATTCGAAATCTTTTCGAATTGCTTCCATGAGAGATTTTAAACAAAGTAATACAACAGATGCTTAAATTTCGGCCCCTTAGAGTTCACGAGGCTCCAGGTAGAATATACTCGCCAGTATATGCGATGTCGGTGCGAGATCTGCATCCGTATACAAGGGAAAAACTTCAAACATGTTTTCTTTCGTGTTGAATTTTGAACACTTATACCACTTCACTCGGTTTTTGTGAAATTGTATCTCCTTCGGGAGACATTTCCGGATATGTGAACCTTTATGAAATAAATACACAAATAATTATTTTATCGTCTAAAGAGCAGAACTGCGTATGACCACGTGGAGGAGAATAAATTAATTTACTCTCCGGAAGGGACGAACCCATGAATTCCAATCAAGGACCCTAAGCCAGAAGCGGATTTAACATTTCAGTACACATCTAAGCTAAGAATAAAAGTAGTTCGGTACGTGTTATGATATTAACAGAATATCAACAAATTAGAATTAAATTAAACACAAAAAAGTTATTTCACAAGTACGTATTATTATAAACAATAGATTATTCGGAAAATATTGTTTATAAATCGTAACTATCAAAATAACTCTAAATTCGAGATTAATTATTTCAATGGGTGCCATCCCTACGCAAGACCCAAGAGAGTCTGTACAAAAAATTCGCTTCCACCCGAAGGAAAACCGGAGAAAAACCCGGGTCAGGATGGAAGATTATTAACGAGAATTTTCTATTCACGTCAATCTTTCTTGGAGTAGTCTCAATAATCGATAGTTTAGTCACTTTCTTGTTTTTGGAATCATACGCCATCAACAGCATCTATGCAAATCAAAAGTGAAAGCACCTGCGTTGCGTGCACCCGCGAAGCAAATGTTTGAAGAATGATCAATAATATTTATACTCATCGGAGCATCTTAAACACGGCATGTTTCATATTATCTTTTTATTACACATCCATTCTTACATCGTGAAAAAAACCTCATTAAGAGAATCAATAATTCGATCAGATGCGGTGAAAGTCCTAAGGTGGTGTTTCGAGATAACTTGCGGAGTCCATAGCGATCTTATAAAAGAAAAGTTCGAAAGACATTGAATAGTTCAGCATATGATTACTAAAATCAATAGTATAAAGTATAATTCCTGATTAATTTTATAATACAAAATTAAATTATATTAATAATATTTTAAATTTTGTTTTGTGATTGAAAGATTAAATATTAGTTATCAAACAATTTTTGTCCCTTTACAGGAAACGACGGATAGTGTCACGTTTTATGCGAAACACGTTTTGCTTTTTATCATCAAGTACGACAAATAATATTTTGTAGTACGAATAAACACTTATCTCTAGTAACTATATAATAAATCAAATAAAATATTTTGTATTACATTATTTATACCCTCAAATAAAATAACATTTCTAGTATTAGAATCTGTCCTTCAGAACTGTCACAGTCCCAGTGAGGTCAAACTTCATGTCACATTCGTAAAGATGGTGTATTATCGAATGATTTGGTCAGAGGAGTACAATGGAGTGCGAGGTNTGATTTGGTCAAAGGAGTACAATGGAGTGCGAGGTGAGTGTGCTCCGACGAGCTTCCACTGATGTATTTAACAATGACATTGAATTCTAGAAATCATACACCCAAGTGAGATACCACCTTTAGACGTTCATGACAGTTTCGCTTCTCCAATCCTGTTGAACGTGATACTGAGTGCAACAACAATACCTTTCACACCCACTTTAATATCTGATCGAACTTATTATTTGATGTCTATATTAATTTAATATTAGTGATTAGGTATATTGTTTGATTAATTATTGACGTATGTTGAAATATTTTCTGTTAAAAGTATCTTAATATTCTAACATGAGTTTTTGCAAACTTTATTTTATGCTTTTAGGGTCAGAATTATCCCATCATTCTTTTAAAAAATCAACATAAACTGCATAGAAATATAATTCAAACCACGTAATTATTTGAGAATTAAAATAAGTTGCTCCCAGGGGAAATTTTCTAAAAATTAAAATAATAACTGTGTACGTTTCGAATGCATTTTCTTCGTGATACTGAAAATTTTCTATTCTAGAAAAAAAATTATCACGTAGGATACTATGGTCACGCGAATCTTTTCTAAGGTGCACTGTGAAGTTGTATACAAAAATAATTATTTTGTACAATAACACAATGACAAAAACACGATACGATGGTGAATCTTAATCCAAAATCACCGAAAGTTCTTAAATCGAAACTTTTGCTTTAACAACAAAAATTAATAATAAAAGGAAGCGTTGTCATCAAAAACGTCAAAACAGATAAGTCAAACCCATTGATTTGAACTAAATCAGGAATACAATTCTCATTCAGAATAGTTGGTGAACAAACTCAAAAACTTCAAAAACATATAAATACATATATAATTGTTATTAATAAATAAATACTGAAAATTAAAAAATATAAATAATATTGTGTATGTTGCTGAAATATCTTAAGAGTTTTATANTATAAATAATATTGTGTATGTTGCTGAAATATCTTAAGAGTTTTATATCTTTGACAAGTGTCCCTTGACTGCATACGTAAGAAGTGGAAATGGTGAAGAATACATTTTCCAATATAGGTCGTTTTATTCTTCGAACATTAATAGAAGCAGACATATATCAAAACTAATTCAAAAATAGTTTGACGACTCAAGAGTTCAGCTAATTACGAAAGACTGACAGAACAAATAAAAAAGTAAAATAAAGAGTGTCACCCTACCTTTCTGGATCTGAGGAGTGCCACTATGGTGACAATGTTGCCGGGGACGCCGATGACTACAAAAATCACACAGCAGATAGCGGCGAAGTTCAATAAACCGTCACTGTAGCCGTCGAACAGAGGTATATTTGACAGGTCCTCTTCCGGAAAATCCCCGATAATCGGGGAAGTCGTTTCCGGAACGTCGTCGGTCCATCCGGGGTGTATGACGTTACGTGGGGCCATTCTTCGGTCCCCGTATAACTCGTCACACCGAAACGATAATATACGGCACGAGTGAAACGACACAGAAATGGAGTTAAAAGAACACACGCGGAGTTTATATAGATAGGAACTGCAGCTGAGCCACGATTGTTCGTCAGTCGACCGCGTGCGACAGACTGAAGTGTGCGCCGTAGAGAGAATATGATACAGATACGACACTAGCGCTGTACGCGGCGAGAAGTACGTAGTTCTTAACTTGGTCACGAGAGAGAGCACCAGTCAGAAAGAGATACGCGGTGCATAGCGAAACTAGTAGATGGCAGCACTGAAACATGCGTGGGGGAGCTTGTCTGTTGGGCCCTAGCTTACCTTGGCCGGAAAAGGATGTAATTAAAAGGAGTACGGTAATTTAAAAGGAATATTTTCTTTTCATAGGATAGTCGAGAAGGGGCATAAAAGATGTGGCGTTTCCAGTAATCTGTTCATTTGCGTGTTTTTCGTCAGGCGAATAGTCTACTCGTCAGAACAAGTTGAATTTATATTATTTTTTGTTATATTATTATATTAGTTTCTGACCTATAACGTGAGACAAAATGCACTTTTCGAAGAAAATGTTCATTACAAAAAGGAAGTAAAACATTCCGACAAATTAACTTCTAATGCCAGGTAAATAATTTTTCTGTTAAAGGGCATCAAATTTATATGCAGTAGAAATTACGCTTATGTAATCTTCTGTAAAGAAAAACTGAAGATACTCGAATCGCATATTCAGTATTCTCCGCCTGAGGTCACGGGTATCGTACCCACATACAACTCAAATTAATGATACTCTAATAAAGTACCCAACGCGTCACCTCGGAGCTGCTCCGAGTGAAGTGGGTCTACTAGATTCTTTTACACAATATCTTCGATCCTCCAAAAATTACTGAGCTTGTAGTTTCAATGCTTCATCAAAAATTAGTTTTTTACGATCTGACAAAAACTTGAAACAAAGATTGTCACCTACCGTGATAATGTTGTACATCAATAAAGGATATTACAAAGAACGTCGGTTCTCCTTAGGATGGCGGCGGGTTATCCATAGGCGGGAATGTCATTCTTATTATTTATCTCGAATTCTTACTCCACATAATATCTCAAAACAATTCATTTAGGAATAATAAATGAATAACAGTATGTATTTATTTTATAACCACGCCAACATATACTTTTTGCTTTTATATATGTATGTATATATATCACGCTTTATTACGTAGTGTCATTAGCTGCGGTAACTTGGTTTGGGGTGGTGCTGACAGTAACAACTTACAACTAGTACAAACTGTACCAAATAAACTACTAAAGTAATAAACATGAATTACTTAATAAGATCCAAAGTTGTTAAAATTAGAACAAATTTGTAATTTGGAATATCTATGTTGTTACTTTGAATCTCTTAAGATAAAATTCTGAGAGTCAAATAGCACCACTTTGTATAAAACCATTAAATTTCCCCAGATGAACAAAACTGTACGTAATATATACAGCTATATTAAAGCTATAAAAATGTTCAACCACTTATCAAATAAACTTAAGAGTATAAAAGTGAGCAAAAATAATCTGAGAAAAAAGCTTCGTAATTGGATTAAAAATAATACATAATAAAAAAGCAACTTCTAAAGTATGAACTGCAAAATAGTCTGTTTAATGTTAAACAACTAATTATAATTTAACTTTGTATTCAAATTCTGATTTAGGATTAGTATTACGCAGTTCAAGTACATGGTTTTTACCCTCTATGGATTTTTTTCTTTTTTCATTTTATGCATCTCCTAGTTTCTCTCTATGAAGGTTGGTATTGCAATAATGTGTAAATACAATTAAATACAACTGTGGTAAATGATCCAAAGTTCAAATAATCAAAATATCAAATAAGTATTAAATACGCCACTGCCCTTGGGACCATGATAGAATTTGATGGGATTGCCCTTTGCTTGATTCTGGAGAGTAACTCTCTTTATTATCCCCCACGTCTTCATACGCAATATGTAACAGATTTTTTGACAATAGAGGTTGTATATTTATTTAACGCAAAAGTTCAGGATCAAGTCTGTTGAGCATAAGTCGACTTCTTGTAGCGTATTGACCTTTGAGGTTAACTGCATCTTTCCTTCTGTGACGTAGCTGTCTTCTGTTAATTTCGCGAACAAGAGATTAACGCAATGGAGACTGACATTTCGTTGCCATTTCATTGTCCGTAGGTCATCTGCTATTATCCTCTTCATCATGTGAATGGAAGACGTGTTGTTTTATTTAACGTATAATGCACAGTCTAGATGTTTCTGTAACTGACGATGCACGCAGGACTACACGTCGTAGAGATTCAATCATCTCCAGATATTTTATGTAGCCATAATAATAATTAAAGCTAATATATATAACTAGCTGATTACCCGGTGTTGCCTGGGATTTTTCTTAGACTAATATTCTTTTACTCTGGAAAAAATAAAATGTATCAAAATACTTTTACTAACTGATCTTTAAAAACATGTACAGCATCCTAACTTTTCAAATTCATAACAATACAAATTTAATGCAAAGCTTGATTGCATACAAAACCGCGCCGGTCGAATTTTCGCTTCCGAGGTGCGATGCAGCTGCTCCATTTCATTGAAATTCTTATGAAACTAAGAATGTTTTTTCATTCTTCTTCGAGGATATCCCTATCCTTCGGGAACTTTGGCAACTACGGTATATATTACTGGTCTTGAATCAGGATGTATAATTATAAATTAAATGTAATTTAGAAGCAGTATGATTCATAAAAAAAACATTTAGAAGATCAGTGGACTGTTTCTTTGAATTGGCAAAACGGCGAATATAGTGTTAAAAAGTACGCTCTAAAAACTAGCCCTTTTGGGGGAAGTAAACACGAAATGTCTTTCAACTTTTGGGTTTCTGTCTTCCGTCCGGTTGAAATAATATTTTTAGGTAAAATTTTTAATTGCTGTAATGAATGAGGAAAATTCCAAACCTGCCTTCGAGAGTGAACAACCACAGCCAGAATTGGGTGGTTTTTCGATATTTTGGAGGAGATTGAACAATAATTATGGTCCTGGCAATCACTCTTTGCCTCTACCATTCAGGAATCATTTTGAATGATTTCCTTCCCAAAATGTGAAAGATTTTAATAAATTGAATATCTTTCAAGCCGCTGTTAAAAGGTTTCTAGTGAGTTGTTGTTTCTATAAGGAATTCGCTGGTTTATAATAAAAGAAGATAATATGCGTTTCAATGTCCCGATAAATAATGTTTTCTACATGTTTCCGGATAATGCATGATGTTAATTCCCCTCATAGTTTAACACGCCATTGTAGTATTCTGAATACTGATTAAATTACAATTTGTTTTCATGCATGCTGTTTTGTTCCGTTTATTAATATTAGTTTATTTCCAATTGAACGCAACCTTGACATGGTTACGTACATTTTCTATGTAGCCCCATCCTGGTCCGGGTCTTCCACCGTTTTTCTCCGGGTAGAAGAGGATTTAGGCGAGTTACCATTAATCTTGAATTTGTGTCGCATGTAATATATTTTTGCTGCTTGTATTTTTTTGAAATAATAAATGGATAAAAGCAGGTATTGATTAAATAATTTATTTTATAAGAATTAAATCTGACACTGCTCTTGGGACTAACATCGGAATGGAAGAGTTTGACCCCTTGCTCGTTTCCAGAGAGTAAATATAAATAATTGTCAAAAAATCCGTTACAAACTGCGTGTGACCACGTGTAGAACAATAAACTAATTTACTCTCTGGAAGCAGGCAAGGGACCATCCCATCAATTCCTATCAAGGGCCCTAAGGCAGAGGCGGATTTAACATTTCAGCACTTTATTCCTAAGATAAGAATAAAAAGTTAGTTACATGTTAAAATATCAATAAAATATCAACAAATTTGTATTTAATAACAAGTACGTATTATTATAAACTATATATTATTCGGAATATTGTGTGTGTAGATCGTAGCTATTAAAATAACTCTAAATTTGAGATTAATTATTGCAATAGAGCGCCTTCCCTATGCACGAGCCTGGAGAGCGTGTTAAGAGAGAGTAAATTAATTTATTACCCCACCAACGCGTGGTCATACGCAGTTTTCAACTGTTCTTTCGACAATAAAAGGTATTCATTATGAGACACAAGGCCGTCTTGTAAGGTAAGACAGCTGTTCGGTGGAGACTGGCAAACGCCGTGACAACAGCACATCAACACTTCTTAGCTGTAATTATTTGCTCCGATTCGGGATGATGTGAGCTCGAATTTCATTGAAGACAAAGCACGTAGGCAAAGTGGGGAAGGTGAACGGGTCCGACAAACTCTTAACAATAAAGGCATTAGTTGTTGTATGTTACGTAATGAATTAGGGATTTAAGGAGTGTACCAATGATTTAATTGGCTCCGAGTTTATGTTACTAAAATTTTTTTGAAAAAATGTAAAATCCTGGGATGATCTAGACAAAAATGATTTTGTAAATAAACATACATTTATAAAAATGGTATGTTTTTGACCGCTTGTTAACTTAAATAAAATTTCTTGTGGTTAAGCCACAAATTAAAAAAATATACATTATCTTCGAACTTGCGAACGTTTTGATACATCTAACATCGTCATCAGGGCCTTTCACCTATTGATGTGCACGATCATCGCAAGTAATTTTGATTCTGTTATAAAAGTCTAAATTGTTCTCTTTCAGTTCATCCATTTCCCAAATCTTCGACAAAATTATAAATTGAATATATTTATATTTGTCAACGTATTTCGTTCTTCGTATTTCGTGATAGTGGAATCCTTTGCTGTGAAAATACTCGAATGTATAGTTCTTAATATATTTTATTTAAAATAGATAAATCAGAAAGAAATTCAAAGGAGAAGACATAATTTTCAAATCATCCATAGTATTTTAAAATATTTATCAGATTAGAAGATGTTCTTTAATTTTCTCTAATACTTCAAAAACTGCACCATTAAAAGTATCTTTTAATTCTCACTTGTCTATACTTTCATGTTGCAATACTGTTTTCGATAAACAAATCTTATTATTTAAAGAAACTTAAGATAAGAAATTTTATGCCGAGCTGGTTAAATTATTTTTAATTTCCGTACTATTATGTGTTTACTGGCAACAAAACGTGTCCCAAAGTTCCAGCGTACTCCCATGTGTGAACTCCCATCGCAGAAACAAAGAAGAGCGGGGTGCGTGTGAAATAAAAGTGAGACGAAATTGAGTGAGAGTGATAGCATCTCGTGAGTGTCTGGTCAGTCGCTGTCTCCTGGGAACGGCGGGCCGCTTCAAGGCGTGAGACTGGCGCTGCTGAACCCTGCACGCAGCCCGCATCTTGGTGTTCGGTTGAAGAGCTCAGCAGAAATACCACGGAGGGTAGGGCTCAGTGCCGGATCACGGTATTACGTCCGTATTGACTGTAGACAAGTCCCCAAATATATCACGAAAGATGGAAATATTTCACCAAAGTAGATCTAATTAATTAATTATTCATTCCGCTGATTTTTCCACAGTTTTTAGTGAATTATTCTCGTAAATACACCGTAAGGTATGGAAATCTTAACATCATTGCGTTCCTATATACATTAGCTATGTTTTAGTAGGGTTTTTTTTCTTCTGGCTATGTTAAGCCTGTACTTTTGACAAGGATATCAAAAACACCTAAACCCGCGAACGTTTCTCCTTATATACTCATAGTAGTGTTAAGATCCTACTTAAACAGCAGTGGAAAATTTTATTCATTTCACTGTCCCGACTATCGCTTTGACTGCAGTCAGAAAAACAATCTTGACTGGTCGCAATTAATGAGGCCTGCACGTGTGCAAGACCCAAAACCCTTAGGCAGCGGAAAGGCAACCCGCCGCTTTGGTATTGGTAATGTATCAGTAGTTTAATGTGACATAATTCAAACTTTTGCGTCGTAATGGTATGAAAATTCATCGCCACTGGATAGGAAATGGTTCATACTATCATTTTAAACATTT
>NNCF01126271.1:157669-203730 GCA_002313205.1 Laupala kohalensis
TAAAAATACCTTACGGAAGTTTGGGGCCTCAAAGATTTACATATTTAGGAGCCCTTTTCCCAAAAAATTGTTCTGACATCCCTCCTCTTAGAATACTACCTCTCACCAAACAAAACTACGATAAACATTTTCACATTTGTTCATATAAATTTGTTTTATTTTTAACCGTTGTTGGCGGTTGTCTCGTATTTCCCTATTAATATAATGTAATGGATAGAGACCGTAAGGAAAAATAATAAATTTCCAGACTTTTTCAATACACATATTACGTAGAGCTTACGTTTCGTACCATGTGCTGGGACCTCATCAGAGCTACAAAAAATATTACATCACAATTCAATATATAATACAAAATTTAATACCTCATCAACTGATAAATATATAGCAAAGTAAAGTACATGCCTATAGTAATAAAATGTTTAAAAGGTGTAACATCAAAGGTTCAACATTGTACAAGTTTTAATTTATGTTAACACAATTTTCTATTTTCTGTCACCGGACATGCCATGTAGAATATTAATTCTAACAACACAGATTTATAAAGCAAAGTTTTTTTCTCCCAACGGTTGATAAAAACTTGATGTAAAATTTACTGATACTCGCAGACCACAAAAAATGTTTCGCGGGCGTTTGTTGGAAAGCGCTGCTCGAGAATATGTATAACTTTAATTTAACGTGGCCTCATATGAGTCTAAAATATATTTTTCCTAATTTTCAAAACCAGATTCAGGGACATTCTTTGAATTCGATTTAAAATTGATGGTATAGCTCATACTTAGTTTCCCGGACGTAAGACGGATCTTGGTTGATAAACTGAGTTTCAAACGCTACGAGACAATAAATAATTCGATTAGTATTTGTTTGACAATAAATTATTTTAACTATTAAACAAAATAACTTCTGAATTATTTATGTCATAAGTAATAAATTAATTCTTACATACAAAATTAATTTATCGAAAATTTTTAAACTGCAATGAAAATTATATTAACGATTTACTTAAAAAATCAATAACTATTTTATCACTATTATTTTTCACCGTTACTCACGTACAGGATCAACAGGATGAAATATATTTAACTAACCCTAAAACAATTTAATTTTAATTACTTATAGACCTATGTTACAGAAGTTGTTATTGAAATATAGAAATTGAAATGCAATATTTATTTTCTAACAATTTGAATCACTTTCGTACTAATCTATTCCTCCACATCCTAAAAGGAAGCAATGTTTTTGCGCGGAGTTTTGTTCTTTAAAAGTTGACGCTGCATTAGAAACAGTGGTATCGTGACGCAACACACACGGTCAAAATTCAAAGATGAAGAAACCTGCGTTGGCTATTTTTATATATTTTTTGAAAATCCCTGAACTACAATATCAATTTTTTTAAATATATGAATAACTATTTAATGTTACTGTTCGATGGTTTGGACAAATATAATGTTCGATGATATTGTTGTTAACTGAGACTTGCAAATACTTTCCAAATTTATACCAAAGAATGCGACCTTCCTAAATTACATTTAATTTCAAAAAATACATTATTTGTATAGTAGTAAGTTTTTATGTGTGTTAATGAAGAAGTATGTGCCCCAGTCTATGTTGACTTCCGAAACCAACACCAGTGAAACAATGAGAATATCCTCAGTTCATTAAAAAACAAATTTGTAACAGCATATAAGATACTGCGAGTTTATTGTTAAATTTTCGTCCCACACTTATATTAAATCCATTCAAAAATATTTTTAATAGTTCTTTATTAGAAGCGGGGTTTCCTGTTATATTTAAGGGGGCTTAAGGTATTATGCTCGCTTAACCTGAAGTCAAGTTGCCAACTATTCCCGAAACTTAGAAATATTCACGAAAGGAGTTCTAATTAATTAATAATACGTTCTACTGATTTTTACTGTAGGACCTGATCAATTACTTTGTGATTTCAAAATATTAAATCTAGACTGTCGCTTGACACCTTCTTTGACAAGGGTCACATTGTCTTCAGTCACGTGATGCGGCTGCCACTTCAGTTAGAACAGTGTTTTACGAATTTTTTTGTGAATTATTCTTGGAAATGCCACGTAAGGTATGAAAATAGTAATGTCATTGCATCGTTCCTATTTACATTTGCTGAGGTTTTTCCCGCAACGTTCAGCCGATACTTTTGTCACGGTATCAAAAAAAAAACATGAACACGTGAAACTTTCTCCATATAAACTCGTAATAATTCAGAGTCAAAGAATTGAATATTTTGCGCCGTAAAGGTATATAAATAAATTGCTACTGGATCAAACTATTATTTAAAACTTTGTGGGGGGGGGTACGATAACCTATTCGCTCTGACGGATATAACACCTTAAGGTAATACAAGCTTGGGGAGAATTAAATCCCTAAAATATCTGATAAACAGAGTAATAACTACTTATAGTAATTTCAAATTGAAAAACACACCTCACCTGCCATTTAAATGAAATAATTGCAATTGTTAATGGTGAAATATTTTTGTGTCTTATGGAGCGAGCACTTCTATAAAAAAAAGCATCTTCTATTCTTTTAATCATGATTTTTTTTGGAAGTTTACTAGTAGTAAATTTGCAGTAAATTTTCCGTAGTATTTTGTACTTCATATTTATTTGTATTTCACCGGACATTAAGAAAATATTTGACTTTTTTTCCGAGGTGTTATTCATAAATGACAAAACCGTTGCACACGGGCCGTCGTGTTTTCACGTGCTCTTTGCGCATTTCAAACGAGTCAAGCGAGTTCTTGAATATAATTTGTACTATTTTATTAACTAATAGAGAGAAATTAAATCATGTTTTTTCCTCATTATAATTCATATTGATCTGTTTTAAAACAGTTAGAATTAAAAAAAGAAAACAATTATACATATCACTGATTTGACTAACTTGGAGTACTGGTCCCACTGTATTCGTTCCACACTCTCGATGCAGAAGAAACAGAACAGCGCCACTAGAGGAAGTGAACTGATTGTTGACCGAGGTTCGTCATGAATTCAATTTCGAATATCTTGCCAACTGAACGCGAGGTACCCTTATCATTACTCTTATGGACGATGGCGAAGTAAAAGCGTTGACTACATTGAGTACAGGTTCTACATCAACGTCAAGGAAGTTAGACTGACAATAAATAAATAATAAATAATTTACGGTCAAGAGATCTGTTACAAACTGCGCATGACTACATTGAGGACAATTAAGTAATTTACTGCGACTAATACAAAATAAACTAATGAGCACAACGCATTTCCATTCATGTTCTTTTCTCTTAAGTTGAATTTCTGTGTCCCCATAGTATTCCCTTTTGGCCACCAAGAACCCCCACACCCACCCACTGTGCGTGAGGTCGGTCGGAGGGATGCTGGTTAGCAGTGGGGACGTCGCAGTCACCGCCGTCGCGTCGCAGCGGGGCGTACCGTCGCGTCGCGTTGCGTCGCGTCGTGCTGCAGAGGGGGCGAGCGTCGCCACCGCTGCTGTAGCGGGGATGTGGTACTTCCTCATTTGCGCGTGAGAACTAATGCGCGTTGTGTAAACAAGAGGCGCAGCGCCCTCCGCGAGCCCTGCAGCACCAAGTGATGCTGCGGCTGCGACGGTGGAGCACTCGATTCATTCACACGCAAGAGCCATGCATGCATGCATGATCGCTTACCACCGACTCACTCCGGGTTCAGTTCCAAACGGGTAGAAATAGTGTATTAGGTGATCGGGTGGTCTCTATTTGTTAACGTCCCTACGAGCGTGGTAGGAGTCCGAAATTCGATTCCTGGCTCGTAACCATTTTCACCTAGTCGGACGTAATCACATATCTTTTTTTTTTTTTAGTATTTGTAAATGAGAAATGTAGCGTGGTATTGAAGCTTATCTACGTAATAACGATAGGAGATGGGTGGTTAGGCTACTTTTAGTGTGTGAACCGGTTAGTTGGATATACTTACAACTCGGCCAACGTGGAGGGGTTAGTAGGAGTAGTCAATAATAGTTAAGAGATACTGATACTAGGTGTAGTAGGAGGTGGATAGAAGAAGGAGAAGGAAGGTTCACTTTTCAGTAGTCACAGCTATATGAACTGGGACATTGATGTAAAAATGCTACAAATTTTTTTTTCTGGCCCCGTCGGGAATCGAGCGCGGGTGATGAGTGAGGGGTGGTGATGAGCAAAGCACGCTACCACACCGTAGCCCCGGTGGCCCAGGTGTTAGTGTTCTTCCTCAACACATATCTTTTCCACGTGTTGGTGGAAGAAACAAGTGCAAATTATTGCACGGTTGTTGGAAACGGAAGGATTCCAAAAATACAATTGGAGGTATTGTCCTGACTACGGTATTGGGCGTACAACTTACGAGATAAGTTATTATTAATGGAATTCTTGACCGCGTGGTAGAATTAGAATAGAATTGGATCTTCAGATTTGGTTCGTCAGGTTGCCAACGTTTCGACTTGTTAAAAATCTTCCTCTGGGCAATAAACATACCTCAAGGTTTTATCATTAAATTTATGTAAAAGATGATATAATATGGAGAAGAAATAACCAAACCCCACACCAATATACGAGATAATGTTTACAGACTTATTGTAACCGAGATCGTGTCAAAACACGACCGAACATATATCAATAACAATCATACTGCAATATAAAGGAGAAAATTAAATTTTTAAACAGTTTTAAAGCACCTCTGGTACTTCAGAGCTAGCATGCGTGCTTGCTCAGTCACTCCGGGTTCAATTCCCGGCAGGGTCAGAGAAAAAAATATCCCAGATCATATATAGCTACTGTGACTACTGAAAAGCGAACCCTGCTTTTTCTATCCACCACTTACTACTCCTAGTACCACTAACTCTTATTATAACTAACTACTCCTATTAACACCTCCACGTAGGTTAAGTTGTGGGTAAAATCAGCTAACCGGTCCACGTCCTAACAAAAACCCCTACTACACATCTCCTATCGCTCCATGTAGATAAGTTTCAATAGCACCATTCACTTCCCATTTACAAATAAAAAAAGGTAAAAAAAGGTACATTTATACAGTGTGTCAAACACAAGAACTAATAATCTCCGTCAAATATGGTGACAATAGAAAATTACAGATATATATATATATATATATATATATNGTCGGAAGATAAATTATATCAAACGTATTGTTGCTTTTCGAGAAAGAAGAAATGTTTTCTTACCTGGAAAGACTGTAGCACAATCTATAACCAACCACTGATATACTAATACGAACCTATACGAGGGCGAAACGCGTCTGTAGGGACAAAGGGGAAGAAGCGCAAGAACGTATATTTGGCGACTACCCATTCCACAGTGCGGAACGCGCTTAATATTCGACAAAAAGATACTCGCGGAACACAACAACTGAGAGATACAACGAAAGCAACAAAAAGAAAAATTTCCATGTGTTTCAAGAATATATTTACAATATAAAAGAGGCCATGAAATGTTGAAAAGCGAGACACAAGACCATAAGGACGAATGATTGCATAGGAGCAAAAATGTCGTGAAATATCACGAGATGAAAACACAACACAAGAGATATTTCGGTTTTAAAACAGCATGTCTAAATATAAATTGTGAACGAAGGAAAAGTCATGTCTTTTCTTCCGCATAGTAAATAGCTAATTGTCCTCCGCGTAGTCACCAAGCAGTCGTCACTGCTTTTCAGCACACATTATTTATGTACCGGAAATGTATTCTGAATTATTGTTTCTCATCTTCAACAAGAGTCAAATCACACCAAGATTTCCTGACCAACATATTAGGTCCTCCGTCTTTGGTGAATTCATTCATCACCTCACAATTCATTCACCACCCCAGGATAAAAAAAACAAGTAAATCCGTACAATGGAAGCTTCAGCCCGTGACGTCATTGTTCTGTACTCAACTGTTTTCAATCGCTTCCGAATTGTTCGTCTCCACACAGACGTTTCCGTGTGCTTACCTCCAGAGCGGAAACGTCTTTGAAATAAGCTGCGAGTCGCTTTTGAAGATCTTTGGAGCTGAATAAGCACCACTGGAGACCTTTGAATGTACTCTTCGTCCATTTTGTCGTCGGCCGTGAATGCCCGTATGCAAATTATTGTTACTCTTGTTTAATATTTCAATTTGTTCGTGTGCGTTGGAACCGTCGCGCGAAGCGTTTGTACTTCACTTCGGAATTTCCTCGCGCTACGGAAACACCCTGCATGTAAGTGTTAGTCGCGCAACATAACTCCCTCCCTCTGTAGCTGAAAGTAAGAGCGCGAGGATGAAAGAGGGAGAAAATAAAACACTTGTCATTCAGAGCGAAGGGTCTACTAATCTTTCGGATTTCATCACTGACCGATGAAGGGAAATGTAGGGGCGATGAAACAGTTTCTGTGGAGAGTGCGACCATCCCACACTATCAGCAGACCCAGTCATATTTTGCAAACTAGCTAGCAGCTGCAACGGCGACAGCGGGAGTTATGTTGCGCGGCTTATGCCTTAGAGAGATCCAAAATATGAGGAAGAAAAGGTTTTCTCCAATCTGTGGATGTGACATCCTCGCCTTACAGTATCCGAATATTCAAACCTGTTCCGAAATTCCAAAACTGAGAAATAATTTGTAATTACTTAAAACTATTAAAATAATGAAAATTTTCACAAAATACTTCGCTCTAATACCATATAAAGTTGCTAGATTCGTACAAACTACACAGATTCTTTTGTTTAACAATTTTTCGGTTTTGAGATACGAAAAAGGAGTCCCCGTAATTTCTTTATATATCCATAAATTATAGAAGTTGAGTCAGGGAACAAATAACTGTCTAAAATACAAAGTATCAACTTAACTGGAGAGCTTTTTTTAATGCCACATGACCATTTTCAGAGAAGAGAAACTCTAAATTCAGAGATATATTGATTTATTTTTTGGCTGGACACAGCAGAATGTTTTCGTTGGACTGTTCGGTGTATTAAGAAGTGGAATCTAAGGTAAGAAGAAAAAACTGTGAGCACATTAGTATAATATACGTTAATTTTTTGCCTGTCTTTATTTAATTTGTTACCCTGTCTTAAAGTCTTACCCAGTATTTAAATGTATTCTTTGCTGCCTGCGAATAACACAATATGCTTATCCTCTATTACTTAATCGTATTAGTATTTGAAACAGATATGAATCATTCCGAGTGCCCTACGACTAAACGACATTACTTTATAGAATTTCACTAAACGTGACGGTTTGCTTTGGCGTAATTGCTGATTAACACTATTCCCGAAACGCTACAGTAAAACAACTCGACCGCGAGAAAAGCCAACAAAGATTATTCCAAGAATCACCCATCACTATGGAAACGAAATCAGAAGTATCACCGCCATGTCGCTGTAATTATCTCGTCAATCTGAAACACGAGAATTCCAGTTACACAAAGATGGAGCGTACATTGCTTGGAGATCGCTTCCATCTTTTGCTTTAGAAATGAGGAAATCTGTCGTAGTTGTAATGGATTCGGAACGAATGGCGAGAACGGTTGGAGTGTGGAAGCAACATTCTCTACCCAAAACGTGAAAAAATTCCCTAAAATTTACTATGTATCCGCTCTCCGGATTATTTATTTATAAGGATCAAGACAGCACAAACGAAACCGTATATCCCAATTTGCATTCCCTGCCAAAACTTTCCTTTCGATCTTTGACTGACTGGGTTCAGTTCAAGGTCAACCAAACACAAGATAATCCTTTCACACACGAAACCACGATAAAGTGACTATACGCGCATCATGTCCGAGTCCAAAAAGAACGTCGCCAGTGCTAAGGAGAACACCAGCACTGCTACCAACAAAACAACCGCCAATCAGAATGCGGAGAACAATGGAAACACGTCCAAGAAGAGTGGAGGCAATGCACCAGGACAAGGGATACAGGCGGGGAAACCCCAAGGAGGTAAAAAGCTACACGAATCGACTCTTGTACCGACCTCTCGTCCCCCGCGGTCAAGAGGGACACACGAGCGCCATTTCTTCATTTTGATTGATTGGGTCGAGCTCTCGCCCCCGGATTTTGCTTTTGCCCACCTTTTCCTTATCACTGTCCAAGACGTAACTTTGAGTCTCGGAAACGGAACGGGGCAATGTGCACTTGTCTACATGTATGAGCGACTTGTATGAGATCCATGAGCTAGGGCAATATAGTTTACTCTTCGACATGTCGCGCGACGGGTCCTCAGACAAATCCCGATACATCATTCCCTATGCTCTTCATTCAGGGCATTCATGTATGCTCATGCAAGTCGCAAGCGAATATACTCATGCGAAGAACCCGTGGTCAGTACGTGCTCCGTCGTTTATCTTTACATTCTAGCTATCGTCTTTTTCACGTTATATCATTGTTATCTTAAGTGTTGAGTAGTGTATATTATATAAACTAGTTAAGTTAAGATTAGTTTATTTCTTTGGTAGATTAGTATATCAGTTTGTGTCCTTCCCTCGCATTACACATAGAATTCCCTGATACAAACCGCTTAGTGTAAACGCTGCCGTATACATGTACGAGATAGAACTGTCTGAGCTCATGCAAATCGCAAACCTTCGAAAAGTTATGATACATGTAGTTCATACGTGTCGCTCATTCTTAGAAATGTAAACGTACCTTTATATATATTCTGAGATTAGGTCCACGAGAGAGATTTTTGGATCAATAGTAGCATCTTTTATCTCGCACGAAAAACCTATGTACTGGGACTGACCGCCAGGACGAGTTCGATTCGATCGTTCCCGTAATTGTACGTGCGCGCAGGTTTCAGCGACCGTAGTAGATAATACTTGGTTGATCGCGACAAACCACATTTCAGTAGACAGTACTACCAACGTTTCGACCATCCTGCCGTGACGTTCTTCAGAGTAATGTCAGAATCGAACAGACCGAAATTACTGTTGTACTCTAAGTATGCAGAACATCGACTAATTTTTAGAAATAATTGATCTTATAATAAAATTAACCTCAACTTGAAATCCAAAACTCTGACAAAAAGTTAAATCGAAACCTAAAAGTATTTTAAATAGATCAGCCTATGGGAACTAGGTATTAATATGCATTTCATTCAGTCTGTGTCTTTCTCTTATACGATATACTATTATATGTTAGATAAATAATATTATAAAACAATGTACATTGATCAGGATAAAGCATCTAACAGTTATTATACGCAAACAGCATAATTAAAATGTACGTAGAAATTTAGTAAGTGTACAGTTTTGCTTCTCAAAAGATACTAATAATCATCAGAAATTTATTCAGAAAAGTGGCATTAGAAATCTTCAATCTATCAACATCAGTAAGAAAATTTTTGTAACATTACTGGCAATTGACTTAAATTTTAATTAAAATAGGAAATTAAGTAATATTCTTAATTATGTATGTATGTATATCATTCCGGCCAGCTAAGGACCACGAATGACGAGTACCAGTAAGGCTCAGTTTTTGTTTGAGGTTACTCACTAGACCCATCGTAATTTTCACCGAGATCGGAGGATCAGCGTCTCGATAGGATCCAGATTGAAGCTGTATCCGAGTAATTACAACTGCGGTCGTTAGTCGGAGAGGGAGGAGCTATTTAATCTGAGACGTGGAAATGAAAAGCTGCAAATTTTATCTTGCCCCGCACGGGGATCGAAACCGGGATATTCTTAATTATATTGGAGATCAAATACTTTTTTAATATGTTCTATCTGATCTCTTCCCCATCAGTTAACAGGCAATGGTGCTCATATTATTTGGTTTTGTTGTGATATAATTATCGTATAAAATGTGTTCAATAACAAAACACGGTGGTCTATCATACCACAACTGAAGCATACTATAAATGAAATGACGTTTTGCTGTTCTATCCACTTGCCAATGTTCCGACATCGAATTGTTATTTCTAGTGTGCCGTTGGAGAGGACCAAACTGACGTAAGTATATAAATCTACAAGTTCCTCTTTTATGGCAGAACAATACAACTTCTCCCTACTTCTTACTGTTGCTTGTTTCGTATGTCTTATGTCGATGGCTATCGTGAAACAATCACCGCTTTCGCCTGTTTATTATCGTTTCGCTGCTCCAGCGCACACTAGCTCCGCCAATCGGCCGAGCACCGAACCAAATTCGAGCAGCGCTTCACCTCGCCACCCGACCGCCTCCTCCACGAATCGCTCTCTGAACAGCACCAGCTCCAAGAAGGATATGGATTCCACCTCTGGTCCGGAGGTAATGCAATCTGGGCAAAATTGCTGAGAAATCTCTCCTCTCTGAACTCCCTAGTAACAGGAAATATAGAAATAACGGCGCTTATAAAGGTCTAAATTTTTGTCCATAAATTTGAGGGATCGTTTAAAAGTGGCAAGTCTTGAGCATGAAAATAGCACATGTAAATTTTCAGACATAATATATTTCAACTGACCATTTCCTCTCCGCCGATAATAAACGAATATAACATCGCAACTTTGTAATGAAAGACAAAATCTAAGACAGAGAATGAAGCATATACGATGTTACAGACCACGATGCTCCTTGAAATGACCAACAAAAGTAAAGTTCAGTAACACAACACAATGAAGGAAAGAATCGTTTCTAAATAACATTTATTAACTCCACTATACAACAACATAATAACGCCTTAATAACACAAGGACAATTTTCAAGTGAACAGATCTACTTAATATATTGCAGATGTATGAACTCATTCACTTTCACTGCTACAGAAATTTAAAACCGTACGTTTTTTCAGTGCAGCCAACTGAGAAGTAATACTAATTAATCGTACTACCAACTGGCTCTAGGCGTGGATTCCACCAAAATAAAAAAATTTACGGAAAGTTTCAAAATTAAAGGGGTAATAGAGCACATTAATAGGAACCAGAACCATATAGAAACACATACCTGGCGACGCGACCAGGAGGAGATAAAATGACACAAAGACAAACTTGGAACTCAAGACAATAAGGTGTGTAAAGAGCTTGGTACGTGGAATTGAAAAGTTATATCGGTTTTATAACATGCTCAAAGGGCTTCGCACCCACGTCGCGTAGATTGGCGAATATGTTAAGAAATATCTGAGGACTTGCGGATCTATGCAACGATAGTTCCCCACACGTAACGCTTACCCCCGCAATAATTACGAGTTCATAATAATAATTACGAAAGACATTGGAATAAACACAGAAAATTTATTATTTACATGTGAAAACCATGTGTCTCTACTATTTTTCTATAAATTGGTTATAGATATTTAGACATTTGTCATACCTAAGATAGTTTAGAAATTCTTTAGAATTAAATTTGCCATCTGAGATCGCAGCCAATTGATGACGGCACCTTGAAGTTCCTCGTCGGTGAGAATTGATTGCTCTTTTGGCTTAGAATTGATTACTCTTTGCTCAGGAATAACATACGATACCCTTGTTTCATCACCGGTCACGATAAGTACTATGGTTCTCAGTAACAATATTCGAGACCCGAAGAGCACAAATATTCTGGTAGCTTAACATTTTAGGCACGACTTCATGCAACACACTCTTAAAAATATGTGGAAAACTTCTGGAGAGCTCAGGCATCGTAAAAGACCGGTTTTCGTCAATATTCTAGATTTAATTGTTAACCACAGACAGGCAGCCACGTCTGTCACCACCCTATTTGTCCATCCATTCCTAAGCGAACAAGACCACTGACGTAGAATAGTCACTCTTCACATTTGGACGAACGAAGTTCCCTTTAAATGACGGCAGCTTTCAGGCTTTTTGTCAGTAAAGCGGACTTCACATTTGGCGGAGTTTTTTTATTATTGTTTGTTTGGACTCCGTATTGTAAACAAACGACAAGTGATATGAACTTCCAACCATTGCAATTCAAGGCGTACTGTCCTATTTCAAAGTCATGTAAATTTACTCATAGAAAATAAAACGTTAGAAAAAAAAGATGAAAAGGAACGCAGTGTGTTTATTATATTATAGTAAAGGAGTAACTGTAAATTAATTTACTGTCCTCATCATTGTCATAGACAGTTTGTAACTAACTGCTCTCTTGACAATAAATCATTCCTATTCATTTATTTCCTCTCTAAACCCTGCTTCAAACAAAATCAGTACAAAGTATTTCAACCTTTTCTGCCTTCAACGCAGTCTACATCTCTCATTTACATACATTAAAATAATAAACAATAAATTAATTGAAGGGGAGTTATATATGAAAGTAAAATATAAGTGCGTAAGCTCCAGGGTGTAACAAGTTCACAATATCCCTAATGTCACAAATTGTATTACTATATATCTTGAATATGTTGTATTTATCACTTGTCTTTATTAAAGAGTTACACAAACAAGTGTTCAGGACAATAATTTTCAAGTAGTCTCCCAAATACTCTTTTCTCTCTGGTCCATAAATTAGGCATTCTCATAAAATGTGGCTCATTTTCTCTTCCTTTTTGCACATGCATGCATCATGTGATATTTTCTTTATTTTGAATAAATATTCATTCACATTCCTATGACATTCCATTTCTCTTCTCGATGGTCGAAAGCATTTTTCACTTCTATGAGCAATTATCTCTTATAAAATTCTACGTTTCTCTTCCTCTTGTTACCTTTTCCCATTAAATTTGCCCGCTTTTCGTTAAGTGCTTGGTTATTTTTGTCACATGTCCTTTTTCCGATTTTCGGATAACTTCATTATCTATTTCCACTTCTCGTTTCTTTCGAACCAAAGTCCTAAATTTCATTTTCTCAACTTGTATATCAAATGGTACAATTCCTTGTAGTATATCCAACGCTGCTATTCATACTGTTCTGTAACATGCACTCACTCCATCCTAGGAGATACGTTCCTCGCATACTTTCCCGGTACCCTTTCCACGTGTCTATTGTGTACCCTGTGTCCCCATACTTCAGAACCAAACGTGTTATCCATTTTTGTCGTGGATTCCCATTTTTGCAGTTTGTAATATGTTGTCTTAATTTTATCCCTTACCGCTATGATATGCTCAATAAAGTGTAGTTTTCCATCTATCCATATTCCAAGATATTTGATCTATCACGCAACCCTGCGGTTTTGAGCACATAACTTTATGATTGGATGTTTTCGGTTTTTATTGGGCATTCCAAATATTATTAATTTTGTCTTTTACCTGGATTACCGTCATCGTCAGTCTCACTAGCATTATGTTGGCACAGGGCTTGTACACAGTGTAGCCAGTAAGGGTAATGTTAAGTGTACCTCGCGTTATGTTGGCAGTACTATCGGATTTCCTGTAACTTAAATCTATCGCCAACATTGACTATTAATTAATTTCACTTCCTCTCGTGGCGCTATTATGTTCTTTTTGCATTGAGAGAGTGGATCGGATATTATCTTTTGTGACACGCTTTGGCACGAAAGAAAGGGGAAGAGGAACGTATGTATTCGGATATAGCTTAAATTCGTAGAAGTTGGCAATTCGTGTTAGGCAGCCATATTGAATGATTTTGGGTAAAGTTTTATGACTTTGAGTATAGTGTGTGTGTGTGTGTGTCAATACGTCAACGTATGTACTCCCCCTCCCCCATTACTTACATGAAAACGGAGGTTACATTCTGTATAATCCTAGTACGGAACATGTGAATCAACAATGTCCGAATGTGTTCTAGGCGCGCTTCACCCGCAAAGGCCCTCCGATGAGCGTGCGGGAACAAATCTCTTCGCAAGGGCAACTGCCGATGTACATGCGCTCGCAAACGCTCAAAGTGCAACCGCCGGAGGCTCAGAAAGCCATCATCGTCGAACCAAAGGACCCCACACCACCTTCTTCAAACACAACTGTCGATGGTACGGAACACGAGGTCACACTATACTATACAGGTTTTGCAACAATAATTAGCATTACCATTAAACAACATGAAAATAAAAAAGACAGTTGGCAATATGTTCAACAATTGGAAACATTTGGCGAGAATCTACACAATGCTATTTTCATAATCATTTTAAAAATAATCCAACCAATACTACTACATTTAAAGTTCATTATTTCCTCCAACCATATACAGACTGTATATATTTACTTGAGACAACTAAATAATACCCATTGGAGAAATACCCATCGCACGAAAAAAATGTTCCAGATCAAAAGTAAGTATTTTTAAAAGGAACATCTGTCTATTTCAAAATTACCCACTCCCGTAATGGGTGGGGCGCGGGTCAACTTTTTAATTTCAAAAGCAAATCATTTACAACAACAAATACTTGTTTTTTTTCTGGAATATGTTTTTCCGTTCGTGGCAGATGGCGCGGTAATCGACGAAATTTATTTTTCACATGAACGTACCCATAATGAGAGGCGAGGAAACCAACTTCGAAATCAACTTGGAATGGAACAAAAGAACTACTATGTCCACGTCGTTGTTTCAGGGTTATGCTAAAAGTAGTTTATCAACCAGACTTTTAAATGTCTAATCGCAGAAGCTTTACTCTCTAACCTACAAGTGGTGAAGGTACATGAAAACTTTCAGTTATGTCTCGGTGGAACAGTTGCGGAAGCTAAACGGGTGGTGTAATGGTTAACACTCTTGCGATGAAAGCTGGAGTCCTGGGTTCTGTTCCAGGTTCGTCGCCATTTTAACCTGACTAGATTTTGTTACATTTATTGGGTTGATAGAAATAGTTCATTCTATTATTAAAAAGAAATTCAGGATATTTAGATACAGTTTACCTTAGTGGGTTCGGAGTATCTGAAGGTATTCGTTTTGTAGGGTCAGGAAAGAAGAGGAGACGCAAGAGTGGTAGCAGCGTGTGGGAGCGTCGTCGTGTGAACGCTGAACCTCCTGACTTTACTCCTTGTCTGCACCGCAATCGGAAAATACCAGTAAAGACCCGAGATACCCTCTCGCGCAAGCAACACATCGAACTACTCTCACGACCCAAACGGTGAGTATGGAACTAATCACGAACAGTGTTACCACAATCTAATATACAGTCCCGACGATAAAGAGAAAATCTTTTTTTTTTATCTCGGCACAGTGGCGCCTCCGCGTAGAGAGCGAGTATCACTACGATTAGATGAATACATAACACGACGTACTTGATACACACGATAATTGGTAGTACGATCAAGGATTTCGTGCAATAGTTAAGCCCGCTTTACACGGTCCGTTTTACGTACTGTTTGGTGTAGTACAAATCTGACTGGAGGCAGAAAGTATGGAAATTCAATCGTTCCCTATTTTGCAGTACGATTCGTACAAATTGACTAGCGCAACCCTAGTTGTATTTCTGTCAATTAATTACGGATTCTATGTTCTCTCGAGTGGGATTGCGAGGTCAAAATATTGAGCAAAGTTGTGTTTTTCACTGTTGCAGTGTTTTCTGGTAAGTTGTAGTTCATACCGTATTAAATAAACCATTCGTATATCAATA
Source organism: Laupala kohalensis (assembly GCA_002313205.1). Taxonomy (NCBI): domain Eukaryota; kingdom Metazoa; phylum Arthropoda; class Insecta; order Orthoptera; family Trigonidiidae; genus Laupala; species Laupala kohalensis. The sequence continues at coordinate 173,070 of NNCF01126271.1, forward strand.
AAGTATTTTCCCAAATTTAGAAAATTGGTACTCCAGTTGAGGTTAGATGTCTGTTGCGCTCCCCGTGGCGTTGAGAGACAACTCATCCTAATAACATTCATTTCTCGTGCAATACCGTGTGAAACACTGATATCGGGACGTCCATTTTCCGTATTAGCAGATGACTTCACATGGCGTGACATCTTCCTTCTCACATTCAATTCTTCACATCCATACAACAACTGACCGCAAACTATCCGTAAAATGGATCGTGTAAAGCGGTTTTACCACAGTCAAATATTTAGTCGCGACAATGGAGACAAAATCTTGCAGCTCGGCGCAGTGACCTTTTCAAGTGGTGTGCGAATATCACTACGTTTAGATAATAACACTGCACACTTGATATATTCGGTACACACACAATAATTGGTAATACGATCTAGTAGATCGAAAAGGTTTGTTCGGAAAGAAACTTCCGTTTCATTCTGATAAATCCCAATACATTTAAATATATATTTTATTATGTACAACTTAAAGCATCAACTCTCAGTTACATTTCTACTTAACTACCTCTGTCATTAAATAGTATTAGTAGGAAGAATAGTTCATCAGGGAAGTCGCATTGTGGGGCGATCACCATTCCGAGATTTTAGTGACATTACGTACTTTCTCTATACTCACCGAAACCTTCCATTTCATTCCCAAGACAAGGATCTTGTGGAGAACAGAGCAATACATCAATGTAGGGTGTTCGCCATATTAGATTTAAAACAAGATTGGATTTACTATATTGTTTGTTCATAGAAACTAATGATGTGTGCAACATTTCAGCTCGATCGGAGGATAAAGGAAAATGGATCATATTTCATCACAAAAAACTGACCCACACATAATTTTGAACACTCGTAAACTATTATAAAATTAAGACAATTTGGAATAGACTATTTTACTCTTGTATTATTATGAAAATTTCGGGTCTGATCGGAAGTCATTTCTCACATATATTTGAAAGATGAGATGTTTCGTAGAATAAGGAACGTTTCTCCACTTCTCTAAGCAATTTTTAATGCATACTTGCCTCTTAAAACAGGACACATGGTGAATCTTCCGATGCGAACATGAAGTACAAATTTCACAGGACGGCACCTTCCAAGCGCCTGCTTGCTCTTGCACTGCCCAACAAAAGGTAAAGTCAGTGGTATAACAGGTGTAATAATAATAATAATAACAACAATAATCACTGGGAGGAAGCTTGGTATAATCATATGCCAAGGGAAGTAATAGACACAGAGGAAATCACTGTACTTTTCAATCAACAAATCTACACCGACAGATGCATCCTTGTCAGTCAACGAGATATCGTTATTAATGACCTGAGAAACAGAATCTGCTTGCTGATTGATACAGCAGTGCCAACTAATACAAATTTAGCGCAGAAAGAAGCAGAAAAGCTGCTGAAATACAAAGATTCGAAATAAGCGAAATTATTAGGAAGTGGGGAGTTAAAACAAAGATTATCCCTGTCAGTGTAGGTTCCCTTGGTGCGCTGTATGTGAATTTAAAGAAGCATTTAGATTCCATCTCAGGCAAACCAAGAGAATGGGAAATACAAGAGATCGCTCTTTTAGACACAGCCCCCATTTTAAGGAAGTGCATCTAATCCTTTAAAGAGCGGGTAGAAATCTGGGATTGGAAATTTTAACCAGCTAGAACTCCTTTCGAGCCATGAAGTGATCACCACTACATAATAATAATAATAATAATAAATGAACTTGAACTTGTCAATTGAAATTGGTCGAATGTGGAATTGTAAAACTCAAATTGTACGAATTGTTAGTATTCTTGGGGCACATCCTAGATTATTAGGCTCCAACCTGGCAAAATTTCCAAAGACGCTAAAATATGGGGAAATGCAAGAAATTGCATTACTAGGTACGGCGAATATCTTACGCAAAGTTCTATAAGAAAGTATCGAGTTCATCGACTCTGTTCTTTAGGATTCTAGTTGCAACCTGGAATAGAGTAGCATACCAAACTATTGCCATTATTGTTCGAGAATGAAAAATTAATAATAATGATAAATACCCAACTGTTCCGGAAAATTTGCGGTCCTTTTCTGCGTAACCTGATGGAGCGAATCAGACATAGGAAATATCGTACATTAGAGCTCTAAAAGAAGGATTAACGATTTTCTACTCTTTCATCATTTATCTTTCCATTTGGGAAAGAATCATTTAAAAATTACGTGTTTATCAACCTCCACAATATTTACCATGGCGGACACATTTTTGTCACGGGATATCATGGGATGGAATGATGCCTCGAAGATACGCTTGGAGACGGTACAGAGCTCGTATGGGGGAGTATTTCACCCGAGAGTTTGCAGGGGCAAATCCCCAATAGGAAGTAAAACTAGTTAACTAGATTCAAAATAAAAATGAAATAAATAATAACGGCACTCAAATCTCGAGAGCTGGAACCTGTTAGAGAAATACTTATAAGAATATTGTGATTGAAATTTTCTTGAATTATATCAAAAATTCAGAGTTTTGTTCCTCGTTTTCAACTTGCATTTCGAATTCTAACCTTCTGAGTTCGTCTTCAAGCTGCGCTCCAGTGGGATCACGGCATAGTAATCTGTGGACGCCCTACATAACCAAACCCATAACCAATTCTCCAGTTTCGAATACTGGCGACGAACTTACAATGAAAGCGGTCGAATTGTCTTATAGTGAAACCGCAAAAGATGATCAACAACGCTGTTTAAAGATTTTTGTTTGCATATAATCAATATTTTCGAAGATTTTATTCGAACTCTGAAATTTTTAAGTTAAATTTCTGTAATCAATCAAAATTTGAATATTCATTATCGAATTATGGCTCATACTGAATTATTGAGCAGAGTGGTAATATACAACTAACACAATTTACATTTTCACTTTCTCAGTGATAAATAGGTAGTACATAATACCTTTTTTTTAGTTTATAATTCGAATTTTTTCAGTGCATTTAATTGTCTTTTTAGGGAATATTTTGGACTTTTTTATGCATATTTTTTAATTTTTTGTACGTACAGATTCTTTCCTTGGTGCTAAGTAGTGCCACCTCACGTCATTAACATACATCCACACAAGAATGGTTTGCGACGAGAATCCGAATCATCAAATTTATATAATTTTCACTTTAGCAACCAACGTCTTTGAAATATTAGATTGACACTTTTATTTCTAGTATCGTATTGACTATGATTGGTTGCGCTCTCTTTCGCGTGTGCCAAAGTATAAGAATCTACTTCACCAAAACCCCAAAGCATAGAAAACCGCAAATCCGCGATAAACGTACACATACACAATACCGCTGTTTCTGGAGACGCAGACATCGCGGCTGAAATACTTAAGATTGCACCCCATTAGGGAAATTTCTTTTTCATTTTATCACAAAACGTTTGAAGAGGTTACTACAGAGTTCAGACTACGTAAGGTCTCCACTTTCTCTCGTGGTATCCCACGATTCTTGAATTAATACTTATACGGTATCAGGAGTGTCAGTATTCATCACATACAATGATGTCCTCGCCAATATCGGTACTTCCCGGTATTTTTACTAGTCAACCCTTCCCATACCCACGGAAATATGTTTCTCACATCTCAGGATCGCTGAATTTAATCCTAAACGATATCAGGAGTGTCACTACTTATCACAGTGACCCAGCTATCTGTGGAATCGGCACTTATTTCTATTATTTTTATTTGCTAAGCCCTTCTACCTCCCACCCTATTAGGGATACTAGGCATGTGTTATCACCCATTGCGATTAATCGTGGGCTTTAGCTGCTTTGAACGTATCACTATTCATCTTCGTGCGTCCTAAAAAGGAGTATCGGTCGTTTTCTGTATTTTTGAAGTTCCCCTCCCTTATCTTCCCATAAAGTCATGTACCCAATTTGTTTGAAGTAACTCCCAGCATCCATATGCGAGAACATACACATATCCATACATATATAAGGATTAAATCAAAATGAATAACTCCTTGTTTTCTTTTATGGCATATAACGCAACAGAACTATTGAAGCTTGCCAACATTGAATTGCAACGCATGCTCACTGAATGTTCAGGAAAATGAAAGACGGTTAGCAATACCTACGCAATATAATTTAACGTTATTTTTCTTATGAGTTTTTTAAATAGTTTAGGAAATATTTCGGTTCCAAGGTACATTAAAACCATTTTTCTGTGATTCCTCCAACCGTTTGTATCGTTCCATTTTTCCTGTGTGCTGAAAGTTTTAAGTTTACGTCCGTGAAAAATGCAAATTTGTCTATACTCAAAGTCATGTAACGTTACCGAAAATAATACAATATGGCTGTCAAACTCAATTACCAACTTCTACGAAACAACCCGAATAAATATAATATCCGAATACACATTAATAGTTGTCTCAAAAGCAATTATTCGCTGTTAAAATACATGATAATAACACAAAAAATAAAACGCAAGGTAGCATTCGCTCCATGTGCACGATGCAGGAAGAACAAGAATAACACCCCGGGATTAGTATTGAAGGCTGATGTTGGCGATAGATTAAAGTTTAAAGGAAATCGAATGCACTGCCAACATAACGCGAGGTACCTTTATCATTACTTTTATGGACGAAGGCGAACTAAAAGCTTTGGCTACACTGTGTGCAAGCCATGCGCGAACATCAAGCAATAAACAAATAAATTAATACTTGATTGTCAAGAGAGCAGTTTGAAACTGCCTATGACCACGTTGAGGATAATGAACTAATTTAATGCTACTAATTTGAATTAAACTAATAAACACAATGCGTTCGTGTTCACGCATTTTTCTTATGTTACATTTTCTCTGAGTAAAGTAACATGACTCTGAGTATATTATATAGTAGTATGATGTACACACCTTGTATGCTCTAAATTGTATGAAATCGCGGATTTAAAAAGAAATCGTGCTGAGATCTCATAAAAATGTAATAATTTCATGACTCACCTTTCACAAAAAAAATCAAAAATTTATCTTTATTTGAGCTATCTGTTTTCGATGCGCAATTCTCACTCTTTTTTCGTTTTCCGAACTCCTCAGCCGGTTGACACCTAAGCGGCCGCCAGATTTCGGCTGGCATTAGAGGCTAGTCTCCCATGATCCTAACTACTTCAACCATTCAAATGAATGACATCAAAATAACTTTCAAAAACACTCAAATGCAAGGTGAGTTTATCTAGGTGTGTACATTTTCATTATTTTAATACCATTTTGAAAAATTTAGACGATCTTATTTCTGCAAATATGGTAAATTTTTTTCGTTTCACGAATATTCCTAAATCCACGTCCGTTCTCTCGTTCAAGACCGTAGAAAATTTAAAATCTTCCAAATATATAAATGTTTGTCATATTGAGGCAAATTATTTATCAACAGTTCTTTATTTAAACCACATCACTCAATAACATCACATCACTAATCTAATGCTCATGGTTCTCATCAGGCGCATCTTTCATCGGTTTAAAATTATTTTTTTAACACAGCTCTAATAATTGTTAATATTAACTAAAACATTTAACTCTATTACTCTTTATATTTTTTCATAATTGAACATTTTCTTTCAAACATTGTTCGTGTAATTGTTTTATTAAGCATTTAATTATTAATTTAACGTGCCATGATTTCCAGTTGTATGGTCCGCTCAGAAAAGGCTCCGTACATTTTTTTTATTGCAGTTATATTTTGTTGCGATAATGTTTACCTCTAAGATTAAACACGAGACTTCATCGATCTTTTCAACGTAAATTGAAATACTTTTAATTGTCCACTAAACATCAAAGAAATTTGAAAATCAGGATCTAGGATGCAAAATGCTTTTATAGGCAGCTACGTGATAGTTTGCGGGAGAACTACTGTGTCCTGGCGCCCACGAGAATCCAGCGCCTTGTGGATACCCTACAGGAAGAAATGTTTATATCTAGATGGTAAGTAACATTTTTTTTATTTACTATATCTAATTTTGTGTTTTGTGTTCATTGAGGCAGATCTATGTATTGTGGGTGTAATAAAACCAAAGCTCATACAATATTTCATTACCTTCAAAAATATGTCATGGAATATACATATGACCCCAAAAACTTCGTGCAAAGGGTTTTAATCAATGAATAGTTTGAATACTTTAATATCAGGCGAAACTTAGCTATTTATCTCCTCCGTGTCTAAAATGTAATTTACACTTCCATCGTTCTTCGCGATGAAAAGAAATATGAATTGAAATAATGATCGAGTATTCTGGGACACGCTGTACTTTTCTGTGCATAGGCGTTTTATTTCGCAATAAAGATTTTGAATCGATTCCTGCGATTTCTCCTTTCTTTGTATTCAAGACCGAAATCTGATATATCTGCCACAATGAATAATATCATACAACGGATATTTTATGAGATCAATGTGAGGTGTTTTAGAAATTGACAGATTTAAAGTAATTGACAGTAGTAAAGCAATCAAGTAACAAACGTACTCCTACCAGATCCTTTGGGCTGACCAAATAATGAAGTTGCTATCTATGTATATGGTATACAAAAGTATAAAAAATTAATGTTTAGAATGTTCAGGTTTAAAAAATATTTTCCTCGTTAAAAAATCAATTTATTTATATGAAAAGTCGTTCGACTTTAAAAATTTCCATATAATAACTAGTTGGCCTTCACTTATTTTTGCAGTCGAATTATGATTAAATATTGACTGACAACAATTGCAGTTATATTTATAAATGTCTTAGAGTTTCGTAAAACATTATTCACTACTTTGCATAAAGCTGGGACCATAAAAGTTTGTATGGAAATTCGATTGCGCAGTGGAATGTCAGTAAACGTCGATTTCGCTGACATTTGTGACGGAGATGCTGACAGGACCGGCTTACTCAAACCACCAAAGAAAGAACGACTTCTGTTGCCCATAACAATTAGGAAACAAGTTCTTCTATGGGAACCTGAGGTAAGACTGATCTAAGTGGAACACCACTAAAATTTAAAAAAAACTATTTTCTTTGCCAATGCAAAGAGTTGCAAAGTTGACTTGCGTCTTAAGTGCAAAATTTTACAAAAGTGAAAAAAATTATTCATAGTTTTGAAGATTTAAATAATAAGAAGACAATCAAGGGATGTTTTAAACAACAACAGTATTAAAAACGAATTTTTTAACAATTCATCAGATAGTATATATTTGTATACTATGAAAACAAAAACATACTAATACACACACATGTTTTCACTTAATATTTAACAATTTTAGCAAAGTTTCGGCCCCCGCTTTGGACCATCATCGGGTAACTGCAGCACAAAATATCACGAAGGAAGTTCTTCACCAGGCTGAAGAGCGAAACGCGACACGACACCGTCCATTTGATTTTATTTTAATACAACAATGTTACCACGTGGGAACGCTTTTTTGGATAGTGACAAAAACAAACTTTTTGTGTAATATAAAAATATACTTTACGTGTTTTCATTTATCTTCTAATACTCATCTTACGCCGCTGGCCATTTTCTATACACTTTCGATAGGGTCGGCACGCGATGGGGTTGTGTTGTCGCCCCATGAATAAAACTGATGGGTTATGTTTACTTTTTTGTAACGCGATATTTTGATCTCATCGACCAATTTACATCATTTCAAGCTGATAAGAGTAAAAATTATATTTCAATATTTTAAAAAGTATTTTTAATATTTAGAATTATAACGTGTTTTGATAAAACACTGCGTGAATGCTTTTGAAAGTTTTGATTTTTTAAATAAAAGAATAAACTATTCTCTATCAACTTATCTTAAAAATTTCGGACCTTGAGGTGTTAGTATTTAAAGAAAATCATCAAGAAGTTGTACGGGTTCTCATGAATAAAACCTCCGGTTTGACGGTTTTTAAATAAACTCCCATATAATTTGTAGTGGAATCGACACGAAAAGCTATCACATGTGCCACACATTTAACACAGAAAATAACAGTGCGAAAGGGTCTAGCAGAATAAGACGGCAAAAAGTCCGTTTATACCCACTTTTTACATACAACTCGTATGATTTGTCATCAAAAGTAATTCTTCTAATGAAATTTTGACTCAAAAAAAACCTCTCAGCTCAAATTTTTTACTTAAAAAATCAAGAATTGATTTCATCATAATTTCTTAATATCTTGGCCCTTTCATGAAATATTAATTCCATGAAAACAATGAAAGATTAGATTTTTTGACAAGAACACTGAAAAGAACGTTTTGTTCTGTGTTTTTTCTTTCCACTATGATAGAATATTTTCCGATATACAACAACAAAAGTGTACATTTTGTATCACATTTTCGCAGCAAATGTCTATTCTAATCTATAGTGCGAGTAACAAGAATGAATAGTTTGAGGAATAATAGTTTTTCGAAAGTTTTTATCAACTAATATGCCGCAATCTTAATGACCCACTCACATAAATATCACGTACAATTAAGAAAAAAATCGAAAAAATGAAAAAGTTTCTCTAATGTTTCGGTTCGTTTTCCTCCATGAAATTTTTCCAGATTCATATCGTCTGATAGTGCTTCAACAGTACTTCAGAGTGAGGAATCTTTTTGTGCTTCTATCCAAAAATTGCGATTGAAAATTTTTAAACGTTATGAAAATAAAATTTTCCACCAAAAGTTCACCATAAAGTGTACGAATATTCGTAATCCGATATTTTAAACTACAACTCGCTAACTTCAAATAGGAACAAGATACTGAGACCACGAAAATATCAATTTTTGCCGTAGCTACGCTGGGGAGGTTATTTTGAGTCCAGTTTTTAAATACTTTTTTATGAGTCATATCTCAAGAAAATAGGAGTAAAGGACGTTTTACAATTTTATCCTGCTAGTCCCTTTGCCTCTTTTTCCGGAAAATAAAGAAAATTATTCAACGATAATTGTCTCAACGTAGAGGTCTCTAATCAAGCAAGACTCCACGGTTCAAATATATTTGTTTAATTTAAACTGTTTAATTTTAATGATTCGAAGTTTTTAATACATCGTGATTCATGAATTACAGTTACATTGACTATTTTTAATCTAAAAAGAATTGATAACGTTATTGAAAGTTTTGTTAAAGGTCATGTGCTGAACTAGCACCTTGTTATACTACCATAATTATATTACCTTGACTTGTTAATACTGCGTTAAATTTTAAAAAATGTTATTGCCTCCTGAGGCTAAGGGGTTAGCATGCTTCCTCACCACCTAGTCATCACTCTGGGATCATTTCCACAAACAAATTTATAGCTTTTCCACTTCAATGGACTAGTTCATATTGCTGTGACAATTGTAAAGTGAACCCTCCTTCTTCTATTCACTTTCTACTACTCTCAGTATCACTAACTCTTACCATTACTAATTACTTCTACTGTCACCTCCATATTGGCCAAGTTGTTGGTAAACCGACACTACTAACATGAGTCCTACCGCCCAACTCCAATCTCCAATCGACCCATGTAAATAAACTTCAATAGCACGCTACATTTCCCATTTACAAATGCTAAAATAAAAAAAAATCCAAAGAACAAACAATAGAAATCTCTGTCCACAGGCTGAAAAGTGCGATAGTTCGTGTCCGTGTAAGCGACGATATTGCAGCGCGCGCTTGTCCAAGGACAAAGAGAAAGCGAAAAACAAAAAGGAGAGCGGAAAGGGCAAGTCAAAGATGATCTGCACTTAACTCTGCGGCCACACGCCAAACACTTGCTGTCTCTTATACACATCTAGATGTGTATAAGAGACAGNCCTACCTGGATCATTCTTAGTGAAATTTGCCGAAACGACTTCAAGTTTTATCTATGGTATTTTATTCAAATCGGAACATTCCACTCTAATTGTTTGCAATGTTAGGGCTGTAATGACCAAGTTGTTGGCGATCCCAAAAGGCCCCAATAATAATAATAATAATAATAATCCCAATAGTAATATCTGCAACAGGAGTAATTATTGATGATGATGATTTTAAAGATAAATTTGAGACTTCTTGGGCTATTATGTGATTTCAAAAACCATCAAAATTATTTCTATAAATATCTTGTTAAATTTCGGCTTATACAACGCAATTCCAAGAAGTGTCAGTGGACTTTTATGCTTACTATAGCGTAGAGTAGGCTCTTAACTATCCCCAAAATACCAAGTTCCTATTTAAAATACGTAAAAAATATAGTCTATAATATACGGTTACCTCACTCACTCTGTCACTACTTCTTCGTTCCGAGACATCTTGACCCAGAGATGCTCTCTGACACAAAACTTTTCACTCACACCAACATCCTTATCCTTGGCGACCGGAATGATTGACCTACAAGATAACTCTTACTGCAAATAATTTTTTTACGGTGCAAGTACAAGACAAAATAATAGTATAATTTTGGATTCTATACAAAATTGTGAGAAAAATTATACCAAACAGCAACCACTTTGAAGCAATTACACTCCTTTGATATCATACGNATAACTCTTACTGCAAATAATTTTGGATTCTATACAAAATTGTGAGAAAAATTATACCAAACAGCAACCACTTTGAAGCAATTACACTCCTTTGATATCATACGGAAATGATTACTCAGCTGTTGTCAACAGTAATATAGAATTAATGAAAATTATTTTAATAATTTTTCTTTTAATGCAAAATGAAACCCGAAATCCCCTTGTCTTCCATAATGAAATCATACGTATAACAATGAAACAATAATGCCATATATGGAAGTGTTTTCGCACCCCAAATTTACGAATTGTTAAGCAAAACCAAAATTTAATTTCATGAAAATCTTAAATAGTTGTCACTCACACATTTCTTGATTTGAAGTTTTTTATTTGTAAAATAATAAAAACACATAGGTCCAAACAATCTATCACGCTTACCTCTGTTATTTTCTATGACTAACAAATTTGTTTGTTTGTTTGTTCTTCAGACATTCTGCAGCTCTCGTAGTTTTCGTACGTCTCTCCTCCATTCATCAAGCGTCCATCTTCCAAAAATAATAAAAATCTTTGTAAGGGGTCATCCACTGGGGAAAACTTGGTTCCCCACTTTGATATCAAAATAAACGATCATTTCACAAAAGTGTTTTCCTTTACTGTATGATACTAGAATCAAATGATTAAATTATGTTATATTAATGAAAATGGGAGACGGGGTCGTGATTCGAACTCGGGACTTCAATTTAGCGCGCTGATGCGCTACCAACTGTGCGCTAAGCTGAAGGTCCCGAGTTCGAATCTCGGTCCCGTCTCCTATTTTCATGCAACATAACATAATTAATCTGTTACCTGGAGGTGTGATTCACCGCAATTTAAGAGATTTCTGTGTGTTTGTGAACCAGAATTAGATAATACTGTCCCTAATCAAAGTACTTCCGAAGCGAGTCGCCTCATATGAGGAGTGTAGTCTCTATGAGACCACCTCAGAGGTCTTTGGGTCTCGCAAGTTCATTGTCAATGGTAGACTAGGCCGGGAGGCGAACGGGGTGGCGCAGTTGGTAAGGTCTCGAGTTCGAATCTCGGTTCTATCTCCCATTTTCATTCAAAGTAGAAATTACTCGTTTGTTCGGACTGTAGATGTAGAAGCACCTGACCTCGAATGATGAAACCTGATTGGCGTAAATTTGTTATTGTATTCGTACATAGCACAAAATTCTTCAAGTGGTAAAGAAATTGAATTCTTTATTTGAGGGGATATACATCATAAAATAAATAGGTTTCTTCCACAAGGACATAATCTTGCTCCTACAATGTGGAAACATAGAATACATAACATAAGAAAAACATATTCCTGGATTAAAAGAAAGAGGTATTTCATGGGTTATCCTCAAGGTTCGTATATCGCACCAAAATTATGGACCATTAATAAAAAGAAATATGAAAATATGAATTTGATTACAGATATGAATATATGAGTTAATGAACTGTCTGTTGAAGTCTATTGAACGTAATAAATTAAATTACATTAAATTACCTAAAGAAGGAGAAACTTCAAAGATAGTTTAGAATTCGAACAATTCTTGTTAACTTTTTATTTCTATTAACTTATTGACGAAAACCTCACTCCCAAGTTAAATACTCGCATCATCGGTCGTAGATACTCAAGTCCTATAAGAAACATTGTTTCATAAGTATGTCCTCCAATCCTCTACAGTTTTGTGTCCGATATGTATAGTTGCAAATTCCATCATACCCACAATATACCATAGGGACTTTGAACAGTAAATGTAAGTTGAATGTCTTTGTTTACATATGCTTCTTCTTCCAACGTTCGCAAGTGACTTTGAGTATCGTCACCTGGGATACTTTTTCTGAACTTAATAAAAATTGATTTTTTAAACTAGCTATAAAAGAAATAGTTTGTAGTTAAAGTAAAACAACGATCCCAACCCTGCCAAGAATATATTATCTGTAATGATACTTAATTTTTTGGCAATTACTTCACTATGACTAGCTAAAAGAGAGCATTGACTAACAAACAGTTTCACAGGACAAAACCTGTTAATATTATACAAAGCTTATAAAAATGAACCCGCTTGGAAATATATATCAGAAAATTTGGAACATCATACTCGAATAAGTAGAAAAGACCATTTCTTAAAATTCAAAACTAGGAAACAAAAAACAGACGTTGGAAAATTTTCATTCTTAAACAGAAGAATTAGGGATTGGAATTCAATGCCTGAATCGGTTGCGGAGATAGTGTGTGGTGGTGTAGTTACAAAGCCAGTTGTTTAGGGATGAGGGGTAGGTAGGATAGTGATGTGAAGTGAAGTGATGTAAGAAGGAGGGCAATAGGGGAGTCAGAAAGGGACATAAGTAAAACTGTGAGTGAAGTGATATGCACCTAAGTGAGTCAAATGTCTGGGTCGGTTTCCTAATTGAAATTATTAAACGAATTTTTTGGAGTTTGGTTCAGTCATTATTTAATTTAGTTTGAATACTTCAATTTAATTTTAAATTACTTTAAATAATTTAAATAAATTTTAAATTACTTTGAATAATTTAATTTAATTTTGAATTGCTTTAATAATTGAATTTAAGATAAATTACTTACATTTAAGATAAAAAATTACTTTATTTTTTAATGAATTAAATTATGAAATTTAGTTTTTAAATGGTATGATCTTATATTTTTTAAATACATTTCTCATCTTAATACTTTTCTTATTTTTATTTTAATACTTTTCTTATTTTAATATACTCTTATTTTAACACATTCTTATTTTAATTCATGTATGATTTTGTATATCGTCGTTTTTTATTTGTTGTTGAAATTAATGTATATTGTTAATGTATATTTTATGTATTTATTTTCTGCCACCGGGCATGACAGCTCAATTGCAGTAATAAAAATTATTATTATTATTATTCCCGTAAAACTATTTTCATGCATTTAATTCACGAGTTATTTTACAGTATATTAATGAACTATCACAAAGAAATAGACACGTCTATTAAATAATAATAAAAATACATTTATTAGTTTGTTTATTTATATTTTTAAATATTCTACAATCTTCAAATTTAAATTGAGGGCTCTCTTGGTCTTTAAGTTGGTTTTCTCCATGCGCACTACGAAAAATCAAGGTGCAAGTTGAGAAGAGTATAATGAAGATTATATGCATTATTAGTTCAAGAAATGTATTTTGGAAATATTGAAAAATGATAACGTTTTGCAAACAAAATTGTCCTACAGAAACATTCTTACAGTCTGATCAATTTTATTTGTTTAAGAGTTTTGTTACTATGTTGCGAGCAGAATGGAAATTTACATGATCACTTCACAGAAAAATATCTGGCTTGGGTAACCCTATTTGCAGTCGTCCCACTTGCCAGCACTGCCCCAACATTATTATCAAAGAACATATATTCTGCTGCCATGAGGATATGTGAATCTTAAACAATATTTCCTCACGTAGGTACGCGGAGGAGGAACCACATAATAAATTTTGTGTTCGATAACAAAGGTTTCATTATGCAAAGGAAGAGAATATGTTAATTGCAGTGTTGGGAGAATACAGATGTCACACGAGTCTCACAAAACAATGCCTTATTTGTAATTAAAAATTCTTGAGAAAAATGGGATAAGAAGGTGGGCAGCGGAAGATGCAGTCATTAACAAGCCAGAGAATCGTTGGGGAAAATATGTAAAATTAGTTAAATGCACTTGAAGAGTTGTGAGATACAAATATTTTCTACGTCTCACTGAGGTTGATTTGAGGTAGAATGAGCGCGCCGGGATCTAGTCAAGCTGGACAACCGTTTTATGAAATTTTAAATTCTGTTATTTATTCCGTATATATTAACAATAGCCATTGTAACAGTAATTCGCGAAGTACGGTTATTTACAAATTCTAATCATTAATTATTCCGTTTATTTTGAAATAACGTATTTGGGAATTTGTAAAATAGTCTCTAATTTGACTAGATTTCTCTAGTTTTGCGACAGTTCTTATTAAACAAATAAATTTTATTGTCAAAAAAGCAAAAGTTACAAACTGCGTATGACCACGTGGAGGACAATAAACTAATTTACTCTCCGGAAGCAAGCAAGGGACCATCCCATCAATTCCGATCAAGAACCCTAAGGCAGGGGCAGATTTAATATTTCAACATACTCCTAACGATAAAAAAATTTGTTCGACACGTGTTATAGTATTAACAAATACCAACATATTTTGTATTTAATAAAACAGAAAAGTCATTTCACAAGAACGTATTATTATCAAGCTATAAATCATTCGGAAAATATTGTTGATAATTCGTAACCATTAAATAACACTAAATTCGTTAATAATTATATCAATTGATGCCGTCTCTAGACAAGAGCATAGCGAGTCTTTATAAAAAAAATCCGCCTCTAGTCGAAGGAAAACCGGAGAAAATCCCGGGTCAGGATGGGGCTGAATAACTTTCTTAACTGTCCCGAAAGGTTGGGTTATATTTCGCTTTATTAAATTTGTGACACAGGTGATAGTTTTTTATACGAATATAAATTAGAATGACATTAGAATTTATTAAAAAATAGTTCGATCAGAGACTCAATGCATAATAATATATATCACTTGGAATTCAAATATTAGTCCCGATAGGTCCAAATTTTATTTGACAACTTAATAGATAACATTTTTTTCTTTCATTAAATAAACATTGTGATTTTTCATAAAATTGGTCGGTCACTCATAATATGTTATTCAGAACGGTTATGAACGTATCAAAAGTATACATTTTGCTTATTACAAAACATAACCTCAAAACTGTACGTAATTCACTCAATATTATACGCATCCCACGCAGTTAAACATAATTACTTGAAATATATGACAATAACATAAATTGGAGCTGAAAATTTATATAAAGACATTTCTTCATGTATTATTGTAAAATATACAATTTTGTATAACCACTATTTTATTGAAATAGAAAACTTTACAGTCATACGTAGTTTGCCAATATACCGACGCAACATAACTCCCGCTCTGGCCGAAAGAGAGAGCGCGGAGATGAAAGAGGAGAAAAATAAACGCTATACTGAAAACATTTGTCATTCAAAGCGAAGGGTCTACTAATCCCGCGCACACATTCCGTATTTCCCCACCGACCACCGAAGTACGTGGAAGGGACGTAGAAGCCATTTTCGTGTAAAGCATGACCATCCCACCCCATTAGCAGACCCAACCTTAGAGAGGGAGTCACGTATTGCGCGGCTTATAGAAGTATCGTAACACCCCAACTATGCGAATGTTCGTTCAAGTGATTCAGGTTGTAAAATAATGCGTACTTCCAAAAATGATATCATTTGGAACATTGATATCATTGATATCATTTTATTTTATTTTACACAGTTTTTCTGCCATTTGGCCACCACCCGGGTTGTATACCTCTTTGTTCTATCTCATTCTTGAATTCCTATATTACTTCTTTTGTACCTTTGTTATTTTGTATTCTTCTTTCTCATTTACCTTCTGTTTATATCAATCCTCAGTCTTTTATTTTCTTTTTCTTTATTATCGTTTCTGTCCTTTGTCCAATATCAAGCTATTCCATCTTTGCTGCCAGCATTATTTGCCGCGTTTCCGTCCCCACAACGAGGAGGTGTGGAACTTACCTACTAACCTTTATTGTTTTCCGTATTGTCAAAACTAATGTTATATATTCCTCGAAATCAGTGTATCGTTCTTTTGTATTGATGAATTGTGTCATGTCATCTAGTCCCCATACTCCTTGTCGCTTGAGTTGATTCAGCCATATTCCTCGTCCCTGTCCTGTGAGTACATTCAAAAAGTATGTGTGTGAGAGTTTCGTCATTTTGTGTGCAACCACATGTCGCCGTTTTCCTCATATTTCTCTTCTTCCAATAATCATTAAAGTCACCATGTTCAGTTACGATTTCTAATAGTTGTCTTTGCGGGTTCAACCACTTTCTGTTCTTATAGCTGTGATTCATGTCCTTTTTGAATGCGAATGTACCTCTCCCTTCCTTTATTTTACTCCATCTTATATTCCAACATGCTACCAATCCTTGACTGATTATTCTTTTTCATCCTTTTGTTGCTCCCGTTAGTTCTTTTCCTCCTATTCTTATCTTTTCTCCTTGTCTAATATTATATCGTAATAGATGTCTATCTATATCTGGATCTATTGGTAGCACTCCCATGAGTACCTACATCGCTGCAGACGAAACACTTCTGTAAAGTCCACTCCATGACAGCAAGTTAAATCTCTGTATATGGTTCAATCGTCGTTCTGTGTGTCTTAATTTTCCTCAGTGTTTGCACTGGCGAAAACTACAGCAGTGCTTGTGAAACTTCACTTCCTTCACTGAACGCTGCCCACTGGTGACATGCACAGCGAACGCCGGTGAACGCTGCCCGCTACAGACGCGCACGGAGATATATTTTTCGCCAAGTGAGGTTATGTCCGTTCATCGTGTTTGTGACCTTATCACTATTCAGGAAATGAACATACTTGATAAATAATGCCTATCTCAGTAATGTACCGTTCCTAATTTCACAAAAACAATAAACTTTCTTCAGATTTCACTAATTTAACAACTATCGCCAATGGTTGTTCACAAATTATTTAATGACGACTTCTAGAGGAACAACTTCAAACAAAAATTTCTTCATCATCTAGGTTAGATTATGTTAGCTTCTAATATAAAGATAAGCAAATAAAACAAAACAATATAACTGAGTTCCTGCGAATTTAGTTGGACAGTTTTTTTTTTCCTTTTTGTATTTTGGTAACTAATCCTTCTTGAATTCTCCTTGATGTGTATTGAAAATGTTATTCATTTAATTTTTAAAACTGTTGAACGCACGATAAAACAAAGAAATTGTACACAGATACAAGCAGGCGAATAATAAATCGAAATGCATGTTCATTAATTCTACGTGAAAACCAGGAATATAAATAAAATCATGGGTGGCAAGGGTATGTTCACCGAGAATATACACAAAACTAATTTAAATATATTTTCATCATCTAGTTGACATAATCTAGCAAATATTTCTGTTTCAAAATACTTTATAAAGCTTCTATAGTGATTTTTAAATCATATGTATTGTCCATTTCTAGTCGTATGCTGAAGATTTTCCTTTTACCCCTTAAAAATTTAAATTCCTCCTTTCTTTAGTTTGAATACCTGATTTTTATATAGCTTCTACGTTCCGATCAAACTTATTTTTATGTTTAACGTTATTTTTTATGTTCAAATAGTACTAAACCTACACTAATAAAAGTAAATTATTTGGAATGTCTGTGGCATGGGAATCGGAAAAAGTAATAGATAAAATTATTGGAAATTTCAAAGGACTTTTCATAAGGATTATTGTGACACAAATGGAAAGTGTGGTTAATATTAATGAATTACAAGAGCAGAAAACGCATTAAAATTGGAAGGTAACAAGTGAATCTTACTCGTATGACGACTGTTGAATATGAAGCTTTCTAATGTGACCGCCAGAGTTTAATTGCGTTACAATCCACTGAACGTAGAACCTACGTGACCGAATCGTCGACGCAAAATTTTAAAAAGGGTCTACAGAACATAGTTTTTTAGTATATTACCAAAAATATGAAACGAAAAGAAAAGAATTCAGAGGTCTAAATTGCGTAAATTGCATGTAATTGAGTAAAGATGTGTAAATTGCTTTTTCCTTCTGTCTGGATTTTAAAATAATTCGTAATTACGCACATATAAGCATACAATACTGAAAACTGTGCATATTTTTATTTATTTTCTTCGTGGTACTTAAATTTTGAAATAAACAAAAGTGAAAGTTTAAATTTATCATGAAAGTAGAAAACTATGGAAACGAACATATGAATTTACAATGTCATAAAAACCGAACAAAATGAACTAAAAAATCCAGATCTGTTCACATAGGTTTTAGTACCCGGATGTCCAGTCATGATTGTTTTAAGTTTCTTTTTAAATCCCGGGCAACACCGGGTAATTCTGCTGGTTTCTTTATAATTGAAATAATTAAAACCATTTAAGTACTTAAATCGTGGTGACAAACCTGTTACAGAACCCCATAAATCATAGCCGCTTTAAAACGGAAGGTGTGGGTGTTAACGAAGAAACAAGTGAAGGCGCATTTATTGTGATGAGAAGGAACTCATTGTTATTCTGTTTCTCCCGCCCACCGCCTGGGCGCTGCAATCACGCCCCAGCACGCCTCCGTTAACAGACAACTAACGCCTCTACGAAACAATGACCCATATCTTCTCGTTGCTCATTCACGCCGAAAGAATGCGTGAGTGTAGGAAGGAATAAACGAAGATGTCTCCAAGGCGAACGCATACTTGTTAACTTTCGGTTTCTTCATAAACGAGGTACTTTTCTCTGTCGAAGTTATGATAACGTGTAATGTGGTGCCCGAAAAAGGCACGCCTTTTTCAGAGATTAAAAATAAATTGAATGCCAGGTAAAAATGTAGCCAAGAGTTTCCTTTACGAAATGATCGTTGTAATGCAATGAGAGTAGGGATTGGGTTTTCTTGAAGTTAGGCCAGACAGATATATAGAAAACTATGTCATTTTGCCCAGGTTTCGACAATTTTTTGTAATAATCATCAGGGCGTTATGACAAAAAATGACTACATACAATAAGCATACATTGGTGACCATACACATTTTGCTACAAAATGGCGCACCTAGAAATAGCATAATGACTAAATTACAAAAAATATTATTGCTAAAAAAAGAATACATTTATTCTTAAATGTGTAATGAGATGTGTGTTGTTTAATATTGATAAATTTATTGTCAAAAAAGCAGTACAAACTGCGTATGACTACGTGGAGGACAATAAACTAGGTTACTCTTCGGAAGCAAGCAAGGGACCATTCCATCAATTCCGATCAAGGGTCGTAAGGCAGAGGCGGGTTGAAAAATTTCAGCAAAAATTTCTAGATAAGATAAAAAGTTAGCCACGTGTTATTATACTAATAGAATATCAACGAGTTTGTAATTTAAAACAAAAAAATTATTTCACATGAACGAATTATTTTCGAACATTAGATTATTCTGAATATAGTGTTTATAAATCATAAGAATTTAAAAAACACTAAATTCACGATTTATTGTTTCAATAGGCGCGCCTCTAGACAAAAATGTAGAGAACCTCTTTAAAAAATCCACCTCTACCCGAAGGAAAACCGGAGAAAAAACCCGGGCCAGGACGTTGTGTTGGAATCAAGTATTTAACATTGATCACTTTGTAGTGGTACAAGGTTCTGGAGGAGTAAATTGATATTGTAACCCTACATTTAATATTTTATCATCCATCGTATTCCGACACTAGCTAACGCGTGACGAGTCATAAATTAATTCATATTTTGTTTAAAAAATTCTTTGATTCATGCTTCGGAATAGGTCTTAAATCTGAATCAGTATCAGGAAAATGTCACAAGGTTTCACATTTCAAGGTCATACAATGCCTCTTCGTCAAGGACTGTGTATAAGAGAGAGATGGAAAATGTAACTGCGCGTAATTTCTTAAGATGTCTCCTACCATGTACAAATCTTTCAAGGTCGTCTTTCGCATATGGGATACTTATACTATAGACACGCGTAGGAGTACGACAGTGCTCACTGAAGCATGATGTCACTGTAGCGCTGACTCATAGAGACATGTCTTCTCAGAAGTAAGTAACTTTTCTTTTGCTTTCCCCTTGACACTGAGAGATCGATATTGGTGAACTTAACTAGCAAAATATATACCACATATGGGTCCGTGCAAAAATTTCTCAATCATGCTGAAATTAGAGAACCAAACAGTGGACCCAATGCATAGGGAAAAAAGTATATGTCATGCACCGCATTCATCCAATAATTAGATTTCGAGATAAATGAACGTAACTTTGAAATTTATCAAAAATATCGAGACTTGAGTAGCGTCTCCTCAGTCAATTTATGAACTGAATACATCATGTTCATTGAATCATCGATCGGTTAGTGCTTTCAACTAGGAGGAAGCTCAGGAACTCACTACAATTTGAATTCAATTTGTATTTCAAAACTTAATTCAAAAGAAGTACCACACACTGAAATTGTAAGATTACAACTCTTGTGAAGTGAAGAAACGAAAATTAAAGATTTAATTGGAAGTAAAAACAGAGAAAAGAAATTATTGTTTAATCACTTCGGATTTGGTATCATTTTTCGCGCGAAACACGCATAGAGCTCGGCTCAATATACGAATCGAAATTGTTCGTTGTCTCTCTATAGGAGCGCTAGCAGTTCATCCATATACCGGAGGTCGTAACTATATATTCTTGGATTTGTTTCTCTTCATAAATGCAGCAAAATTAAGCTAATTTTAAGTCGCTGTGCTAAAATTAAAAATGTACTGACCCTACATTATGTTGTGTCATATATATTTACATATCTTTTAATCAGTATTAAAGCTATTTTTCAGCCACGATACAAATGTTAAACGGCTTATGAAAAAAAACACGTAGGCAAGTAAATACACTCATATATGTATTAATTAATGTCTTTTTTACTTCGAAACACCATACAAGTGTTTTACGTACAAAATAGTCAGTTTATGACTAAATATCATATCCTGTTACGATCTCTGATTTTTAACCCATCTCTCTTCTGAATTTTATCAACATAAGTTCTGTAATTTAGACATCATTTCTCGCCAAACGTATATGTAATCATTCACATTTATTATGATAGAAAACGGTATTTTCTGTTTGAATTTAAACTTCACTTCAAAACATTTTTATCCTTTTGGCTTCTTTTTCTAGAAATTTGTTGACTTTTTTCGTTATATTATTGCTTTCGAATACACAATACTTACAAAATACTCCACCACGTTCAATATAAGTAAATCGCTTGAGGTCACGTGATTTAACTGTGTTCGGGGTCCCGGCCTCCGTGACAACCGCCAACGTTGCTCTTTTGTTTAGAAGTCGCCACGTGCCGCAATATCCCCTTCATTTGTTTACCCACACTCCACTCTCTTCTCGTCACGTGACCAAACAACCTTGACCTACATTTTAGTAAAAAAAAATTGAGAAAACTTGCATTGTCCCGGAAACGATTGGACTGATAATTTAAAAATATTATGTTCACAATTTGAGTAGAAATATTCATTGGAGACTAGTCGTCTTCATTACTGAAACAAATCTTAATGAAATACGACATATAGGTAGCTTGAAACCCTGGAATTTTCACTGGATACGGTACATTGGCAAGTATTTAATATATCGAGTGTTCTACGTTCATTTTTGCCTATTACCGGTTTTATTGAATATCAATAAATACATAAATACTTTCATCTTTTCTGATAGAGGTAGAAGTGAATGTTTCTAAATAATAAATAAAATAAACGTTATTTTTTTGTTTCAGCTCATTAATTCATTCTCAAAATCCATTACTGATATGTTGATTATCTCCCTCTGCTGACCAACCATTATTCTGAATGTTCGCTGTATTCAATTTCTCTGACTTCTAAAAATGTCTTGCTTAACATTCTTGGTAGAAATCAAAGAAGGTTGAATAGTACTGCACAAAAATCCCAAACACTCTACTGGCGAAACCACGGGTACTTCGCTACTTCCAAAACCACTTTTCTTATATCTTCCTTACAATAGCGAAACATAACCATAGCCATTTTTCAAATGGGACCCAGATTTCTCGTCAAAAATTTATTCATGATGACGTCAAAATTATCATGAATATTTTGTTCTCAAAATATTTTCCATTCAGTTGTTTAGGTCATGGTGTTTATTAATTAATTAATCGTAAATTGGCAATATTCTTGCAGATCTAGTATTATTTTTATTTTTTTACAAATTTTCGGTACTGGTCCCCAGTCTTTTTCCGGGAATGTGCCTCTCAAAAACTAAACTGAACCTGGAAGTAAAGAGAATCTTGACTCTCGTTCCCCCCGCCCCACCACCACCATTCGTATTCCGGAACAAACGAAAAGCTATAAACGATTTCCGCTTCAGATTTCTCCGGAAGCTCCGCGCCCTGCACCACGTGTCCTTCCAACTCCACACGTGTCACGACGTATGAATTCATCTTTGATTTCCAGTATCGAATGTATCACGTTTCCAAGTATTAGGGACACGGACTGTCACGGAAGCTTTTCCCATTTTGTCAAAATCCTCCAGCCGCCTTTCCGCGACTTCACTCACCTTAGATTTTTTTTTTTTTTTTTTTTTTTTTTTCGTAATTATTCCCCAGTCTCATGACCTGTGGAAGCCTTCTTCATGGTTTTTAACCGTTTGTCAGGAAAAAAAATTTATTCAATCACAAGAATTTTGATTATTAGAAACACATTAATTTACGTAATCTAGTCATGATTAATCAACGAACATTTTTTCATAACCTCAATTTCTACCCTATCGACCTATTTTCCGGGTCTATGTACAATTGTCATGAGACTGTATTAAACTACGCCAGTTACAGTTGCGACTGCAGAACGGTTACTTTCGAATCTGAAGTTCGTCAAAAATTAATTAATTCAATGAATCAGTGGTTTAATGAATCTTATCTCGTATGTTGGTGTATGGTTTGGTTGTTTCTTTTCCATATTAATTCATCATGTATATAAATTTAACGATAAAACCTTGAGGTATGTAATTATGGTGAAGATAGACTTTAAAAGAATAGAAACATTGGCAATGAATGGATGTTTTAATGACCAAAACTCTAGATCCTATCCTATAGTTACAAGTAGTCAAGAGCTTCCATTAATAATAACTTAACTGGTAAATTGTACACTTAATACCGCAGTTAGAACAATACCTCCCATTGACTTAGAACATGTCCTCCCGTGTCGGACGACCGTGCAATGATTTGCATTTCTTTCTTCCGTGTATATGGAGAATGTAGGTGATAGCTTTCGATTAGGTGAAAATGGTGAGAAGTCTGCATTCGAGTCTGGGATTCCTACTTCGCTCGTTGGGGCGCTAACAACTAGACCGCCCAAAGACATGTTAATAATTTGGCAGAACCGGCATATAAACGGTCAAAATAGCTATTCTCCTTATCATCAAAACGACCCAAAAATGTGGTTTTGACACATTGCAAAACAATCACCTTTCGCAAGGATTTTTTTAAAATAGTAAAATCAATCTGAATCTTTGGAAAAAATCTGGAAATAATCCGTCTTATCTCCGCGAATAATTGAAATATATTTGTATACATCAAGAACAAAAGGTTGAAATACTTTCTAAAATAATGCATGAATATTGTTATTAATGATTCTAAAATAACAAATGAGTATTATGATTCATGAAGAAAAAGAAATAACGAGATGTTTACCTTTAGCACTGGAATCGATCTTAAATACTTCAATAAATTATGATTTCTATAGGGTCATTCCAGCCATAAATCGACCTACAATTTCCCTGACCCATTCAGATTTTATAATAATAATAATAATAATAATAACAACAATAACAATTTATTAGTCTGGTAGTGAGCAATTCTCGATGGCAGATAGAAAAGAATACATACATAATACAATAATATGAGGTTAAAAAACAAATCATCGTTCAAATATCTATAAAATACTCACACGAACGGAATAAAATGTTTAGAAAATGACTACATATGGTTACAACGAGAAAGACATATAGAATATATATCTTTAATATTAATTACATAACGTTTTCATGAACAAGTTTTTGACTTCGCTAGGTGTTTGATCAATATGTAAATACGTTTCCGTGGACACATGGCATTCAGCTGTCATAAACCAATGAAAATATATTTACATATTGATGAAACACTTGACGAAATAATAAGTCGGATGTTAGAACAATGAGTAATTAAGATTATGTACATTAGAAATCTACCACGAATGGTCGGAATTTTTTTAAATAATTGAGGTAGGTCTATGACAAATTGTGTTTCCTTTGTGGATTTGCGACTCGTCAGCTGTCAAGTTTCCAGACTTCGATGAAGATCCCGTTGAACCACTGCTCTGTTTGTATCTGTGCTACCGCGCCGATCACTTGGCCACTGTGTCACTCACTGCCCTTCTCTCAAGGCCGCTCTCCCGTGTAGAGATGACTTCCGGAAACAGTTGATGGACGAGCGACCTTCAAGCGATTGTTCTCTGGACGGAGGAGAACGATCTTACCAACTTCATTCCCCGAGAACTGGATAACCGTGTTTATTGCAACTGATTATTGCTAATCATGCGGCAAACACTATTAGAAATATTTAACTGGACTATTTTTAGAGTGGAATTGAAATTACTACAAATATCATTAATTTTAAATATATTTAACGTTGACAATACCACGAATTTAAAAACAAATGGGGGAGCTCGCACTTGTAATCACTAAGCCATTTCACACGAAAGCATCAATGTTTGATAAAACACAATAAATAGAAAACACACAAGCTACAAAAGTAGGGCATTAAAAAAATAGGCGCTTTTTCACGCAATGACATTGACTTTTCTTGGAGATCCGTAACAAGACAAAAAAAGGGTTACATTTGGACGAATTTTTGAGTTCTTGATTAATTATCAGCGTTGACTGAAGTCAAGTTGTCAAGTATTATCGAAACTTGAAGATATTCTTCAGTGAATATCTATAGTTAAGTGTTCTAATTAATTAATAATTCGCACCTTTGATTTTTACTATTGGACTTGGCCAATTATTTTGTGGGTTTCAAACTTCAAAATATATTTAGATTTTTATGTGACGAGGATCACATTTTCAGTCACGTGGTACGGCTGCAGTTTCCGTCATTACGTTTGTTATTTTCCTTCTCTAGGTTTCAGTCGTTGTTTTTTACTATGTTAAGTCGATTCTAGTATCAGAGTACCAAAAACACATCAGCCCGCGAAAGTTTTTCAATGTAAGTCCGTAGTAATTTAAAGNTCGATTCTAGTATCAGAGTACCAAAAACACATCAGCCCGCGAAAGTTTTTCAATGTAAGTCCGTAGTAATTTAAAGTCAAATAATTCTAAATTTTACGCTGTAAGGTAATGAAAATTCACCGCCAATGGATAAGAAATGATTCAAATTATATTTTGAAACATTTTTTGGGCTACTTACGCCTGTAAGCTCTGATGGATGTAACACCTTAACTTTTAGAAGCTATGGGATATATTTGTCAGATAATAATTTTACCTTAACGTTATTCCCAATATTTGTAAGGTTTTCAAAGATGAGTCACTGAAAAAGTCGAGTCTTAATGGAATAATGTTGGTATTCGTTAATAACATTATTGTCTAATTAAAGCTCTAACGAAGAAAGAACCAATCATTAAGATGTCATATCCATCAGAGCGACTAGGTTTAAGGTATCTCCAAAACCGGATATAATATCTTAAGCAAAATATTATGGAAAAATGTTGCGAGAAACTTGGTAAGAAATCCAGAGAAACCATGAAATGTGGTGAAAAGCCATCAAAGAGTTGAGCAAGGTTTACCAAGATACGAATGGGAACTGCTAAGTAACCAAAATTCCTCTCGAGGTTTATGTCAGCCATGCAAGTTTCCATCACACGTTTTCTAGCTTAAGTTTATTGGTATCATTCCGAAATTTGTGGCATGGATCAATCACATTCACTGAGAAAGTTTAATTTCAACTATGAATGTTATTTCGAATGATAATAAACTTATTTAGATCGTAACTTGTATAAATAAAAATTAAATATTAGTTCAGAGTTTGGTGGAGTGAGAACTCTTTGCACTGGCCCGCCCAATCAATATTTACGAGTATTTCCTTTCTAGTCACCGCAGGTACCGATTTAGAAGTCGGAAATGGAGTGTTCTTGGAACCATCATTAAACGAGAGTTTCAGGATAAGCGTAGCGTTGCCATAATTGACACTCATTTCAGAAATTCGTAATATTGTTTTATTATCTTCCGTTTCTAGCGGTACATTTCATCTGCCACCAGTATAAAAGTGTCATTCGCCACTTATCTGTCGGTACCTGCGCCCTTGAAGAGATATACTTGGAGTCAGATAACTCTGCATCGAAGGAATGTAACCTAAGAAAAAGAAACATGAACGGAAAGGCATAGACTTTATTTTTTTTATTGTAAGGTAGCAACTGTAAATCACTTTATTGTTCTCCACATACTTAGTTGTGATCATACGTGGTTGGTAACCACTTTTTAGAAGGTAAATTATTTATTTATTTAATTATTTACTTCCAGTTTAACTGGTTTGAGTTTGATACAGTGTAGCAAACGCAATCATTCTCCATCGATCCATAAGAAGAAGAATATAATTATTTTGTGTTCCTCGAGTTTACGTTGGCAGTGATTGTGGATGTTTGAGAAACTGAAATGTATAGCGAACCTCAAAATCGCTTTTTATGCACGTGAGCGCCAATATGCTCAGATCGTATGATCGTGTTCTTTCTGTGACTTGTTTGTGGGACGAATATGTTATTGCTTCCTGGTGAATTGTTTAATACTGAACTCTATTAATCTTGTATTTGTTAATGACACTTCGCCATATTAGGTATAAAATTAGGTACACTTCGCCATATTAGGTATAAAATTTTGATCAAATTATTAGTAACATTAGATAGTGTGTTCAGTGGGATTTCATTGTTATAAGTATTATGTGACAGTAGAGGTACGTTTATACTTGTATACATGTATGAGCGACTTGTCTGAGATACATGTCAATTTGTATGAGCTAGGGCAATATAGTTATTCTTTGACATGTCACGCGGCAAGACCTCAGACAAATCCCGATACATTTTGTATGAGCTTCATTCAGGATATACATGTATGCGCATACAAGTCGTAGAATCCATGACCAATACGCATTTCGCCATGTTTGTTTACATTCTAGCTGTGCTTTTGTAGGTTATATTGTTGTCGTCATACGTAATTCACATAATTTATTGATTCCTGAAATCTTAAATGTTACGTAGAGCGTATTATATTAATTGGTTAAGTTTAGATTAGTTTATTTCCTTAGTAGATTAGTACATACGTTTGTGTTCTTTCCTCGCGATACGTCAAGAATTCCCTGAAACACATCGCGAAGAGTAAACGCTCTATGAGGTAGAAGTGTGTGAGCTCATACAAATCGCACACTTTCGATATGTTGAGTATACATTTATCACACACTAGTCGTTCATATATGTAAATAAGTGTAAACGTACCTTAAGATAGACTACAAAATATTTTTTGTGATACATTTTTCAGCTCACTTAGTTTCAATATCTCGATTAGTATTGTATACAGTCTGTTTCAAGGTCGTTTAACGAAATGGTCATAAATACTCCAATTTCATTGTTTTTTACATGATATTTAGTGGATATGTTTGTTGTTAATAGTCAAATACCATTCGCATTCCATTGAATGTTTTTTTTCCTTGAGTAAATAGCAGCTAGCGCCATACGAAGTACTTTAGTGAAGTTGCTGGACTCTTAATCTCACATAACATCAGCTGAGGCATGAGAATGACATTAGCTCTTATCCAAGCGCGAGCGTGTTCGAGTGTTTATTTTGTAGAAGTTGGCAATATGCATGAGGGAGCCATGTTGGTGTTTTTTATGCAAACTCACGTGACTCGGACTATACAGAGCGGTGCAGGTTTGATGCAAAATGAGGAAAGAATTTCCATCTTTGATTTCCTCAACTACGAAACGCAACTCACGACTCATTTGTTCACGCACACATTCATCAACTCAGAGAAGAAAAAACTTTGAGTTTAACCAGATGTATCTTTTATGTAGTATAGTTTCACTAAAAAAGAATTTTATGAATTTTAAAAAAGTACATTATGATGAAATGAATTTTTTCAAAATTTTGCTATTTTCACTATATTTTACGCATTAATTGAAATGTCACTCCGGTTTTTCTAAATGTAAATTGTTAGTTTACGTATCTAAAAATAGTTTCTGTGTTTTACGATACTTCTTCTTTTATGGGATCTAAGAAGACATAGTATTCAGGTAGCACATAGTATTATTTTCGTTATATCTCATGAGTGACTTTTTGAGATAATATATCTGTTTCTTTGAATGTGAATGGGCTAATTTTGAGTAACATTCAATTATATTCTTATATTTCCAACAGATATTTTGTAACATGATTTATTAGTATTTAACCTCTAAATACTATAGAATGAAATATTTTCAGTTGTTATATTTATTTTGTATTTAACAATTAATTGTAACATTTATAGTGAAATATATTATTAAACTTGCCACAATTTTCTTTTAAAAACATTTGACCCTTATCCAACTACGTGACCACGTATTTTAAAAGGATTGTATCTAGTTCATAAAGAGAGCTTTCTCGTTGAAGAGAAGCAAATTTTCCGGAGGTAACGAAGGTGTTGAGCAAGTATGAGACGGAGATCAACTGACTATGTATGAGGGAAGAATTTCCCTCCCCTATTTTACCCAGTGGCGTTCCTTATAGTAATAAATTTCGCTGCTGGCAAATATCAAGGGTAACTTTCTGCGTGTGCATTTAATGCAACTTTTGGGAATGAATATTTCTTTTCCCTCCGTGTACTACGCAGTTAGAGGTTTCTTGCATATTCAATGAAAACAAATACAAAACATATTAATACAACGTCGTCAAAGAATGCTTTCCGATGTAATTAATACAGTTTAAATATGAATGTAAAATATGTGTCATAATATAGATGAGTGAAATAGTTGGAAAACAATTGCCATTACATTGGAATTGATTGCTTGATAATTTATACTTCTCGATCTAAACAGCTGAAAATTAACAAAAGGAGAACTAGGTAAGATTAGGTAAGCGACATAATAATTAAAAATATACACATCATGATTCTAAATTGAATATATAAAGATTTGCTGAATTTAGCAATGAAGAACGAAATCTAATATTTCCTTAGAAGTCATCTACCGGGGATACGTTTCAAGGATGTAACGTGTGTGTGGTGAGCACAGTAAATTAAGGAAGAGACACGCACGATGAACAAAAAATAAATAAATAATTTCGTTCTTATCAACTGCAAGCGACTCATTTTTAGTCTTCTGGAAGAGAGATAGCAATGTAACAATATTTAGGACGAATTTTGTGTTTTGGACACTAAATAAAAAACTTTTTTTTTGTCTTTATTTGGGTATACAATAAAATTTGTGTATCTTAGAATATACTCTGTCTTACGGTAACGAATAATACGATATTCGACGGAAGTATTTTATTCAGTGACCTAAACACAAAATCCATCCTATTGTTAATGTTTCAAAAGGTCGAGAACTTGAATTATAAAAACACATAACTCTTTAGAGAGGTTCATAGTTCCCATATACTCCCTTTTCTGATATCTTCATTCTCGCTTCATTCTCGTAATAACGTTGCAAAAAGTTGGACCATCTCCCGTGAATGTGTGTGAAAGATTATTTTTTTTCCCAAATCCATTCTTTATTTACCAAATCCATATTGGTGGCCATCTGACGAAATAAATCGGAATAATTTAAAGAATCAATAACTATCCCATTATAAATATTGAAAAACAAAAATTGCTCAACATTCTTCTCGTATCATAACAAGTAGTTAACTATTTTTTTCTTTTTTCTTTTTTTTCCTTCGTTTTGAGGGGTGTCATAGTTATTCATCTAATAATTCTAGGATCCCGTTCGTTCTTTTGTGAGCAGTGATCGAGGTTGACATCCAGGTTTTGTATTTAGAGTGTTTTTTTGGTAATGGTTTCTTGTGAATGCTCGTACTTGAGATATATTTTCACTTTCACCTTTAATACAATATTGTATATAGAGATCAAAGAACATTTTTGAAAATTTCTCAAAAATTGCTCAGATTTACTTCAAATTTTTGTACAGAAAATGCCAAATATGGTGCGTATTACATGCGCATGTGTGGTATCTCTCTCTCTCTCTGATCTTGTAATCGTTTGGTTAAACAATTACAGTTAAATAATTTATCTCTAAAACATTACGGTCTCCTGTAAACCATTTATGTCTGTAAATGTGTTAGTAACTGGCAGACAATAGTTTCGAGAAACCAAATGATCGACGAAATAGTATCAATGTACTCAATATATAATTTACAATTGAAATTTTCTTCTATATACATGATAATCACTTTTCTATTTAAATAACTTAATAGGGGCGTACTTAAACTTGACAGAACCTCAGGATGAAGGATAACTTCACCATTAAACTCGACACTTCCTTAAGGATT